>JAGXJF010001268.1:0-243126 GCA_019208055.1 Stipa capillata
GGGCACTCCGCAATAATAGAGCCGCCGGCCCCCTCTTCGGGCCGGACGCTCTCGGTTCCCTCCATGGGAACCGCCATCTGCTCGGGCACCGCCGCCTGTCCCTCAGGCTCAGCGGTGCTCGGCTCCTGCTCAAGTGCCGCCGCCTGCTCCTCGGGCCCGGCGGCACTCGGCTGCTGCTCCTCCTCCGGGCCGGCACTCAACGCTCCGGCGGCGCCTCCTCCGCTCCCTGCGCGGCTGCTCCCGCGCTCGGGGCAGCCTCCTCCCGCGAAGCCTCCTCGGCGCTCGGGGTGTGCTCCTCTCTCGGGGTCGGAGCTGTGCTCGGGGCTGTCGGCGTGCTCGGGGTCGGCACCGCAGGGCCGCTCGGGGCCGAAGGCTCGCGCGCGGCCGCCTGCGCGCTCGGGGCGACCGGAGCGCTCGGGGCCGAAGGAGCGCTCGGGGACGGCCGAGACTTCTTAGCCCTGAGAAATCAACAGAACCAAGCTCGGGGTCAGTCCCCGAGCACAATGCTCAAGCAAAATAAGGCAAAGGTAAGGATTATTCTTACCGCCACTTGCCCTTCGGGACGACCGAGTTCGGGTCGGAGGACCCCGGCGGGTTTTTCCTCTTCTGGCCGGCGGCGGCGTCCGCGCCGGCCGCCGACGAGCCTCTAGCCGGCGCGATCCCAGCAGCTCCTCGCCCCGGGCTGCCGCCCCCATTCCCCGTCGCCTGAGGGCCTGCGGGTGTAGGGGGCGGCGGGGGCGGCGACTCGGATCTGCGCGGCTCGAAGGGCCACCGCCCAAACCTGAGGCCGGCTTGGGCAGAGCTTCCCTGTCCGGCATCCCCCGCCACGGTTGGCTTCGGTTTCGCCTTCGGCTTCTGCCCCGGCGCCGGCGCCTGCGGTGGCGGGGACGGAGGGGCGGGGGCTAGCCCCTTGCCCTTCGGGTCGGCGGGATCGGCAGCGACATCCGGAGTCGAGGCGCTCGCGGACCGGGCCGCCCGCGCTTGCAACTCTTCCTCATCCGTGATGATCCGGATACCCCCGGCAGCGGGGCGCGCGCCGGCCTTCGGCGGGGCCACGACGCCGCGTTCGTTGCACTCCGGCATCATCGCCAAGATCTCCTGCCGGTCCGCGTCACGCAGAGTGGCAGGTCCGGCCGGGCGAGCTTGGCCTGCGAAGGATCTTGCACCCCCAGCAGCGCCTTCAGAAGCTTCGCCACCGCCTCGGGGCTCAGGTTCTTGTCGACGCCGACCTCCGTCCGGCAGAAGTCCATATCGCCGGTGTACATCCACGCCGGTCGCGCGCGTTGCCGCAGCGGCGCCAGCCGGCGTTGGAGCAAGTCGTCGGCGACCATAGTGGCCGTCAGCCCTAACTCCCGGAGTTGGGTGATGCGCTCCACCGCCATCCACAGCTCCTTGTCAGTTTCGGCCATGTACTCCCACGATCTCCGGTGCTCAACCGGCGCCTCGGGGATCAGCAGCTCTGTCGGGCCTCCGCTCGGGCGGAGCCCCGCGTCCTCCCGACCGAGCGAAGGACGAAATAGTGCCGAAGGAGGGCCACCGACGGCATCACCCCGACAAACATCTCGCAGAGGTGGGCGAAGATCGCCAGCACCACCACGGAGTTGGGGGTGAGGTGGAGGAGGTGGACCCCGTACTCCTTGAGCACCTCCATGAAGAACAGCGAAAATGGCGGTAGGAGTCCCGCCACCATGTAGCTGATGAAGATCACTGCCTCATTCGCGCGCGGCTCCGGCGGGTATGTCGCCGGCCGCACCACCGTCGGGTCCGGACGGCCCTCCGGCACCGCCATGCCCCTGATCTTGTCCATCGCCTCCTCATTGAGGAGGCGGGACCTACGGAGCACGACGGGCGAGCTCGGGGTCGGAGAGCTCTAGCGGGTCCTACGACGAGTCATGACGGCGGCGAATTGGTGGCGGAGAGAGCTTTCGGGAGGCGAAGATGGTGGCGGCGTAAGGAAGAAGACGAAGAGAGCGCAAAAGCTTTGGGAGGCAGAGCGTTTTGCGCGAGGAGGCGAAAGTTTGAAAAGTGGGGAGTTGTTTTCTTCTCAAAAAGAAAACCGCAGAAGATCAACCGCCCGGCGGTTTCCAAAGCAATGATGGGCTGTCAATTTACTGCCGGTGGCAGTAAATTTGCAGTCGCGAGAAACCCGGGGCACACAACCACCCGGAACGGCGCGTTTTTTCCCGCGCGGGCGCAACCCGAAGCGCTGCGGCCAGGTGGCGCGCGCGGATTCGGCGCCGCTTCTGCTCCGCGTGCGGCGCGTTAAAAGCGTCCCTCCGCAGGGCTCATCAGAATGGGCCGGCATCCTTTGCTTGGCCCAGGAAGGAAAGGCCTTATCCCCAGTCGCGGCCTTTCGGGCCGTTGCTGGGAGATAAAGGCCGGGGGCTACTGTCGGCGGAATGGGGCCCAGGGTTCCCCTAACCACCGGCGGGGGCCAATCAGATGCTGCGGGGTATGCCACGTGGCGGTCCGGTCCGTCTGGCCTTGGGCCCCACCCGGGTCGCCAGGTGGAACCAGCGGCCAAACCCAATTAACCAGAAGCCTTCTCCAGAAGATCGCGTCCGTGCTGCTAAGCCAGAAGGGGTCTTGGGCCTCCGGGAGCCCACGGCCCAGGCGCTGAGCAGGCACTCGGGGTCCCCTTCCTGAGCGCTCAGCGTCCCAGAAGGCAAGGGCGCGCTCGGGGGTCGTCCCCGAGCGCCCCGCATCTCGGCAAGTGTGGGGCCTGGAGGAGTGCTCGGGGTCCGCCCCCGAGTGCTCCCCCTCGGGCACCCCTTTCAAGGCACCCCGAGCGGCCCCTCCAGCGGGTGCTCCCCGAGTGCTCCGGGTTGCTCGGGGGCGTCCAGAAGACAGCTGGCGTCCTTTCTGGCGAAGAAGGGTACTCGGGGCCGAGTGCTCGGGGGGTGACGTGTCCTCCTGTGGGGCCCTCACCCCTGCACGTCGGCCGGCGCCCAGCTTCTCCGGCAAGCTTCCGCTCTGGCGGAGGCATTTAATGCCCGTCTTTCCGACGGGGAACCCCAAGCCCTGTGAGGGCATGATGACGGTCAGGCCGGGCCCCACCGGCGCAGGAGATAAGCCACGTTAGCTATCTCTCCCGCTGAGGGGTGGGCCCGGCTGGCAGCTTTGTTGACCGACCAGGCGCGCCGCCCCGCACGCCCTGTCGTTGTCATCTTTTTTACCCCATGGGACACGCCGCCGTGCGGCCCGTTACGCGGGTTGTGTGGCTGACTCATGGGGCCGATCGTTGGTGTTTTACCAACCCAATCAGAAGAAACCCCGCAAGTCTCCATCTGCGGGGCCCGCCGAAGGCAAAGTTGTCAGGATTCCCGTTCCGACACACGCTGAGGGGACGTTCCGGCCGAAAGTCTACAGCACGCATTAAATGAGGGTGTGGGCGTTCCCAGTAGCGCCCACGTCATCTACAGTATTAGTACAGCTCATTGCCTTTGCCGACCTTTGTGGTACTCCCCCCGAGTATATAAGAGGAGGGCCTGGTCCATGCAAAGGGTTCGGACTCTGAAAAATTAGCACACAGCAAGCTTCTACAGCCGTTCTTCCTCCAAGCTTTCTCTCTAGGGTCAGAGCTAGACGAAGAACAGTGCTCTCTGTAATCCTCCACGTTTGGCACACACACATATATACAAAAGAAAGCAGGACGTAGGGTATTACACCTCCTTAGGTGGCCCGAACCTGGATAAATCCCGTGTCTTGATCTCCCCTGTTGCCGGATTTCCCTTAGAAAAACCCTAATCCAAGTGCAGCTCGGAAGAAACTCTCCACTTCCCTGGGCCGAATTCCAAAGGGGGTCCCTCCGGACCACCGCTAGAGGCGTCTCTACGCCGACACTATCCCGGACAGTACGGCTAGCCTCTCCTCCTGCAATTCCTTGCTACCAGCCTGTGGCGTAAATTGCACACTGTGGACACATCATGCCCACGTCCTTAATCCCTTTCCCGGCTTTCGCAACCAAAACTTAGTCTAACCAGTGTGTGGCCTTGCCAGTTCATGTCCATGACCGAGGACGCGGCTTATTCGAATAGTTTTTAACACTCTACAGAGGTTGTACGGCTTTACCCACAAGATGTAGTTCACCCTGGAAATACTTCGCGATGTATATTGGCAGGGCTATTACAATGAGACCGTCGCCCGCTTCCATACTAGAGTTGGACCCACTAGGTGAATACCCAAGTTTGCGTGCCCCGAACACCAAATTGGGACTCTCCACCTTTCTGTCGATCAACACCCAAACGCTACGCGGCAGTAGATCTCTAGGACTTTTAAACACCTAGTCACGACTCCTAACTTCCTGCGGGTCCAAACCCTAATACTTGCCGGGGTACCAAGTCAAGTCCTTCCCATAAAGGTCATGTGGACGTACGGTGGTGGAACTGGTTTAGCGACACTTAGGCTCGGTCCTTAACTGATTCGAGTGAGACTCCATTCCTCAACTCACGATCGTCCTAGACGACATGCCGTCATCAATTCCTCTACAGCCCCAGGCTGCCCTTAGCACTCTCGCCCGAATCCAAATCATCTCCAATTTTTTATTCAGGGTTTTGACAAACATTCTTTTAAACACCACCCCGAATAACACACGTTATCCAAGGGTTTTATTCCCATATCCCGAATGGGGTTTTATAAATCGTGGAAAACTTATTTTTGACTACAGCAGGTCTAAGCGCGGCTAATGCCTATAGCCTTAATACTTTTGTCAGTCGTGGGTCGACCGACTAATATACCTAGGGTTACAAAGGTCGGGTATTCAGACCTAAGTTTCGTGCAACTAATGGGTATATCTATTTCTACATAAAATATTGTTATTAACCACATAGCATGCAGAGTTCACACACAAAATAACTATGATTTCACACATATGGGGTTCAACATGATCAAAGTGGGAATGCTTGCCTGGCAATATTGGCTGAAGCTCGGTCTTGGACCTGATTCAGTAATTGTCTGGATTCCTCCGTGCGATAACTCCTAACATCGGTATCTACACGTCGAAGGAGCGGCGGATAAGTCCTTATTGCAAGGAAAAACCGAGAACATCAAATGAAAAATCAGAACATTCAATTCGTGCAATTATAAGGCGTTGGGTTAGCCATTGCGATCCACTGAAGCTTCTGCCGCGTTAGGGTTCCCATGCCTAGTAAGATCGTTAGGGTTTGAGGAATATAGTCGGGTATTTTCTTTTAACCGAATACTATGCGTGTTATGGTTCCTTTGCTAACTTTAGGCTACATGAAATGACGATACTTTCTTAAGTCTGTTTGTCCCTAATCGAGAAGTTATTTGGAACTTCAGTTCTTCTTAGGTTAGTTAGCAAGAATGTTACAATTAGGGTTGATTTTAAATTTTTGGGGTGAACCCTGGATTAAGGACGGAGTCAATGGAGCGGCAAAACGGTAGCTACGGCGAAGTGCGACGGCTGTCGCGGCAGAGAAGGATAGCAACGGCGGTGGCAGAGGCCTTACCGCGGCAGAGGAAACAGGCAGCGGTAGCTGCCGTGGCAAGAGCGTGGCAGCGGCATCGGCTGCCATGGGCTGTCGCGGCAGAGAAAGTGCTGCTGCGGTAGGGGAAGGACTTGCTGCGGTAGGGACGAAAGAGTGGCACGGTATGGGCGACTGCCGCGGTGGAAAAATACTTGGTTATTAACAACTAGGATCTATTTATTCCCTTTGGAATTTGTCCCTTATCACATGTCACCTATTTATTTACCTCTTTCAACTTGAACCCCGCATGCACTAGTAACCAGCGGAGAATAGTTACTTCACCAAACTCACAGACAAGACTGGGGGGTATTCCGAATACTCATTCAACCCTATTCCATTGTTTTAAATTTAACACAATTTTTAAGTTCTTCTATGTTCTCTGTAATATGGATTTGAATCTTGGAAATGGGTTTGAATAGAAAGATTCTAATTATTATTTATTTACTAACTACTGGTGGCCCTTGCTTTTGTCCCGGGCCCGCGCGTCATAGAGAGGAGAAGCCTTACCTAGCTGCTTCACCCGTCGGTTTGCTCAGGCCCAACACAGAGGAGGTCACCGGCGGTAAGGAGTGGATAGCAGGGACGGAGAGTGGCGCCGCTGGAGCTCACAAAGGGTGGCGGTTGCCCTAGGTGCCGGGTGCTGGTGGCCGGAGCCGAAAGGAAACCCGAGAGCTCGGTTGCTTGATGCGGCATCTTGGAGAAGAAGAGGCAAAGGGGAAATGGGGAGTGAGCTCGGAGGGAAGTTCAGGCTGGCGGGGACGGAAGCAGGTCTTAGCGGTGGTGGCGAGGCTTCAAGGGCACGGGGCCGGTGGGCGGCGGCCCGATCTGGTGGCGTCGTTGCTTACTGATGGCAGCGGCGCTTGTCATGGTGGTATACCGAGCGAGGGACGGCGGTGCAAGCTGAAGGCCGTGCTCGAGGAGCGTCGCAACGGACAAAGACGGTGCCTTGAGGGCGTTGTTGGTCGCGGTGGCCAGTCTGTCCGATGGGAACGGCGGCGTCTTTCCGAAGGCAAGGGGGCGGACTTACCGGCGGCGAGCCAGGGCGCGGCAGCCATTGGAGTCCACCGGGGCGAGCACCGGTGGTACCAGCATCGGTGGCGGTTCGGAGGAGGCTTGCCGGCGGGGATTTGTTGCTGGCGTTTGCTTGGGCCAGACGGGGAGCTCCAGGACGGCGGTGACCGGAGCATTGGAGCGGGGTCAGCGCAGATCTGGCCACGCTCGGGGATTTGGGGACCAGTGGCGAGCGGCGGCCTTAAGGCGGATGGGGGGTCTGGCGCTGTAGCTCGGAAGCTTGCCCAAGCGGTGGGGATCGGCTCGGGTTCTTGCGGCGGAGGTTGGCTCCAGCCCGTCGCAGCGGAGAATAAAGAAAAGCGGGGTGCTGGGGTGGATCCGTGCGGTGATGGCGATGCCGTCCGGGCGGCACTCCTTGCCGGAGATGAGGGAGATGCCCAGCTAGCTTCGGCAGGAGGGAAGTAGCAGGAGCATGGGGACTTGGAAAGGCCAGGAGGCTCGGGGCTTGGATTTTGGAGGAATGGCGGTGAGAAGAGCCGCTGTGGGGAAGAAGAAAGAATGTTGGGGAAACTGCTCGGGTTTGGGACGCTCGGCTGAGAGACCGAATGGATAGGGGAATTTCCCAGGGAGAAGAGATAGCGAAGGAATGGGGACTGGGAAGCTTGAGCAGCTGAACTCGGCAAGGGAGTGGTGCAGCTCGGCTTGATCTCGAGGAAGACCAGGAAGAGAAGATGTTCGGGAAGAACTCGAAGTAGGAAACTCGGAGGGCATTGGAGCAGCTCGGAAGCTGAAGCTTGAGGAAGGACTTGCCGAGGGGAGCTCGAGAGGAATGAGAAATGGCAGCCTAGGGAGAAGATTTGGAGCTTGGGGGAGAAATATCTAGGGGAAGGAAGATGGGCTCGGGAATGGAGCTGTGGATGCACATGGTGGCAAGGTTAGAGTATGACTGGGCACATCCTGGTCATAGTGGGTGCGCGTACCGAGCGGCATGAGACGTCCATCAGCGTCCCTGTGAGTTCTGCCACGTTTGGCACCGAACGGTCCTTTTGTGTTGTGCTTGCTATGGGTGTATAGTACACATTGGGCACCGAGTCTTAGGCTGGCAGGGCTGCGTGTTCAAGAGGAGCAGTGCTTGCAGTAAAAATTTGGCACTGACGGTACGGGGGAGATGAGGGGTGAGAGGACTACATGGGTGTTAAGCACCGAATATGGCAACGAGCACAGGACAAAAATTGAATGCAAGAATTGTCGTGTCAAGGCTAGGGTTTAATTGGAATGGACAGATCGTAGCATTGCTAGGGAGAGTGTCAGGTGGGCAGTGAGGAGGGCCTATTAGGATTTTTTAAAGCTATTTCTATTGAGGTTCTTTCATGATTTCATGCGAACAGCTACTTTGTCCGAAGGGGTTCGGCACTACTTTCTTGAAATTTCTGAGCTGGGCATGCCCTTGATTTTGCATATTTTTACTCCTAGTTGTATGAGGATTGTTGTGGAAATTTATCGGGATTTTTGGACATGTATCTCTAGGGATTGCAATGCAATGCTCCTGTTTATTCTAAAGTTCATTAATCTTGTTTGTAGATGTTTTTGGTACTGGACATTACTATTTTGTGTTATAGTCGAGTTAGGAATATTATTCTGTCATCCCACGAATCTTTCCGGAGTTTGTGGATGGGCCGAAGAGTATTGGGTCTCGTGATTAGGGTTTTGGTGGTATTTAGATTTAATAGGGAGAGGAGAGTTCGGGGCTCGGAACTAGGGTTCCGGAGCGTGGCAAGGTGGAAAGGGGATAGGGAGGCCCGCGGAAATTCATTCACCTTGGTTTGGAATACTCGGTAGCAAGGTGCCATAAGCATATCAGCATACATGGTACAGACATCGAGTTACTGGTTTTGATCCGTCGTTCGGGAAGAAGGGGTTAGGGTTAGGCGTATGTGCGTATACATAAAAGCAGTATTTTTTTTGCACGTACTCGCGATGGGGCATGGCGAAGTTGGTGGTAGAATTTCAGGTCATTTGGAAGGGATTCAAGATGGGTATATACTCCAATTTCGTAGAAGCACCGTGAGGGCGCTTTACGGCAGATGTAGGTTTAGGTCGCACCGATTAGATAGAAGGGGAGGGATGCCGACAAGGTGTTCGTGGTGGAAATGTGAGGACGAATGGTCCCGCATGGAGACCCAGGATAGATCAGGGTTTGTGCCGGACAGAGGTCCGACGAAGCAGAGATCAAGGGAGCAGGAACAGAGGGGAAAGATTTTGGTTGCTTTGCTTTTGGTTTTAGCGGGGCATGATTTGGTTAAGATTTTATTGGGGTGTATTATTAGCAAAAGTTTTTGTTAGCCCTAATTTTCGAGTTTTGGAAAATCGGGGTGTGACACTTCTCTAGCCAAGTGGACATCCCCACCCCTAAAACCTTCCCCAACCCTTAACTCTAACCACTTGGCAAGGTCTCCCGGCTCTGCTCAGTCTCTATCATCGCTGCGAGTCAACAGCAGCTACGCCTCAAGCTCTGACAAGCTTGCTACTGTCGGACAGGAAGAAGAAGGCATAGAAGGAAGAAGTTTTTATGTGAGAAATTCAATTATTGGCGAACCAAGAAATAGATTAATAACCAAGCTCCTCAACCTTACGTTTGTTTATGAAAATGTATCCCATCAACCATATATTTTAGAAAAAAAGTTTTTTCATCATTTACAATGCCGGAGCAGCTTTCATTCAACTCTAAGATCACCTAAACTTAGTCCCTAACTATGAATCTCGTGCAATTTTCATTTTTTAAAGTGATTTTGTCTGTTTCAAAATGGCTTTGATATTATGGCACCTACATGTGGGTCACATCGTCACTATATGTCTGCTATGTCACAAATTTCCTTCACGACATTTCATCAATTTATTGAGAATCTAGAATTTTAGATAATCAGAAAATTCTCAAGAAACCAAACATTGCATTCTGTTGAAGTTCCTACTTTCAGTATTTTTATGTTTCCTGTGATTTTTAAATTATTTCTATATTTTCTATTTGTGAAAATTCAATGAAATTTTCATACCATTTGACTTTTTTCAAAATTTATTGAAGTTTTTAGTGTCAGGAGCCGAGAATAAATTCGATAAATTAAGATAATACTCCCTCTGTCCTAAAATATAAGGCCCGTTTGTTTTGTCCTAAGTCAATGTGTTTTAAGTTTGACCAAGTTTATATTAAAAAATATCAACATCTACACTATCAAATAAATACACTATGAAAACATATTTCATGATAAATATAATGGCACTAATTTGGTGTGGATGTTGATATTTTTAATATAAACTTAGTCAAACTTAAAACACATTGACTTAGGACAAAACAAAGGGGCCTTATATTTTGGGACGGAGGGAGTAGCATATTAAAATCGATGACCTACATCGTTAAATCGTTAACCATAGCAGACACCACTCGTATGTACTCACAACGGCCTGCTCTGTATATGAAACTAAGTCATAAAATTAATTCAAGGCACATACTACTTGTTCAAAAGTCTAATCAATTCAACTACAATTAACAAATCAGACACTTTGCTCCCATAGCCCCGTCCATTCGGAGTACATCTTTCTAACCACAAGATTTTAGCTTTACTTAACAAAATCTAGAGGAGAAAAAAACGAACAAACAAGAATTTTCATGGGTCATGTCTTGGTTCATGGAAGAAAAGCAAGGAATCAATAATGGGCTGGTCTGGGCCTGCTTGGGCCCGCTTCACGAGCACTCGTCCCAGCCCTCCTCAACGTTGAAAGTACATCTAGAGCCCCCTGATGGGTTTTGATAATTAATGACAAACGATTAAGGGATTAATGATTTACTAAGTGTATTCAGGTAAGTAGTCTCCAAGTAGTTGGTTTAACCAACGGATGTCGACCCCTAAAAAGTTGAAGATGAAGGAAGGCTTGGACCTAGAAGATTAGTGGTGATTTTTTAGTCTTTGATATGATCAATGATCATTTGAGTCTATAGGACAAGCCGCCTATTAAGAGGGGTATGCAATCTAAGTTAGAGAAAAAGTCTTCATGTGTGCTCAATCAATTCTTTGAAGAACTCTTTGAAATCTCTTTCTGAAACACAGACAGTGACTCTCGGTTGTACCGGTTTGAAGAATCGGCTGTACCGAGATTGGCCTTTGTTGCGAGGTCTGAAGACTTAGTTGTCTTCAGCCTTGAAGAGCTTCAATTGCGGCATGACTGGTCTTGAACCCGGTGCTGCCGAGAATAGCCTCTGTGTTGGAGAGTTAGGAAACCCTGCCACTTAGGGTTTGTCCTAGTTTCATATTTCGAAAATCGGTTCAACCGGTTTGGAAGACCGGTGCTTCCGGAATATGCTTCTGTTAACCTAGACCAAGTCCTGTTCGTTTTGTCTTCGGTTGCACCGTTTGTATCCGGTTGCACCAGGAATCCTTTCTGGACTTAGGTCGTTTGATGCCCTAGTCTAAGTCGCATTCTGAGTTGTCTTCGGCTGCACCGGTTTCGTATCCGGCTACATTGGGAATCTCCTCTGGACTTAGGGCCAAGTTTGTCTCAGACTAAGTCCCACACATTCTGTCTTCGGTTGCACTGGTTCCGTTTTTCGGCTGCACCGAGAATCTATTCTGGACTTAGCTCTTCTTTGTGAAGCGGTAGTACGGGGTTAAGTTTCCGGCTGGACCGTTTTTCTTCTCTGTGGAGAAGAATGTGTCATCCTTTGTAACCTCGACACAACCGTCTTCAAAGTCGGCACTACCGGGAATTGCTTCTGAAAGTTGCTCTGATGAGTACATTCTTCAATTGCGGTGTGACCGCGTTCCTTCCGGAACTACCGGCTTTGTGCTGAAGACTTTCACTGTGCATCTGAAGTTCTTCAGATCTGACCGTTGGTTTGAATCCCAGTGCTTCCGGTTTTGTATTCCGGTTGTACCGGAAGTGCATCTTTGAGTCCAACGACTCTTTTCTGCAAACCGGCTATAAATAGCCCCCGACCCTCTGCGGGCTCGGGAAGACACTTAGCGCAAAAAGAACCTTCTCTCCACTGTGTTCTACTTTCCTCTTGACTCCATTGAGATCCCCTTTGAGTGAGGAAAGCTTTGAGAGATCCAAAAGACTTGATTGAGCATTCAAGCAAGAGTTTCTTCAAGCCTAGATTTCAGATCTGTTACTCTTGGAGATTTGGCATCTTCTAGCCGGTTAGGCGTTGTTGAAGAGCTCCAACTTTGTGGATTCGCCTCCAACTGTTTGTGAAGGTTTGTGGATCACCTCAAGATCCACCCCGAGTGATTGCGTAGGTCCTAAGTGGACCGAACTCAAGGAGAAGAAGGTGAAGACTGTGTGTCTTCGGAGCTAAGTGCTCAGCCTCTCCAAATGAAGACGTAGAGTTATTGCCAACAACTTGAACTTCGGGTTAAATCATTTGTCTTCGATTTGGATTGTCTCTTGCTTGCTATTCTTCAATTGTGTTAAGTTTAGTTTGCTATTTGTTGCTTCAATTTAATCTGCTTCACCCTTGCATGCTTAATAATAAATTTAAGTAAAATTTGATAATCTCCTATTCACCCCCCTCTAGTCGATAAACCTTTCAGACGTCCGCGTAGCCTGCCTCCTCTCGCGCGCGCCCCCATCGACGACGCCACCGCCACAACGAGCCTCACCGGCACGTGCGAGCATGCCTCCAGCCGCTAGAGCGTGCCGGCCTAGTCGGCACCGGCGGTCACCACCTCCCGCCACAGCGCGGCGGCCATGGCGACATGCAGCGGGACGCGCACCATGGCGACGTTTCGGCAGCAGGTCCTGAGCGTGTGTCCGGCCGCCGCTGCGAGGCCCATCCTCTTGGCCCACCCCTCAAGCACCACCTCGCCCTGCGCGCACCTCTTCGGGCTCCTCCTCGCCCCCGCGGCAGCCGCCTCTGCCTCCGCGTTGCCGTCATCGTCATCGTGGAGTCGGCCTTGGACAGACAAGAGCTCGATGCCGATGACGTCTCGGACTCATCGTCGCAGCCCTCCTCTTTGTCCTCCCCCGCCACCGTCACGGCCCCGGCGACGCCGGACTCATCGTCGCAGCCCTCCTCTTTGTCCTCCCCGCCACCGTCACGGCCCCGGCGACGCGCGTGCGCCGGTGCCGTGACGCGAGGAAGTTGGTGCCGTGCACCTGTAGGGATATGGGTAGGCTACACTAGCACAAAACAAAATTTTCTATCGCGTAAACCAGGAATTGCTGTAGCAGTAGATCACGAGATTACCCCTTGTCGCGCAGAACCACAAAGGAAGTAGAGTCGATGCAGCGGAAGTAGCTGTAGTCGTACTACCTTCTCCTCCTCGCGGTTCCCTCGAATAGATCATCTTCTCCTTGCGGTTCCCTCGGATGGATCGTCTCCTCCTCGCGGTTCCCTCGTGCGGATCATCCAAGCGTCACAGCTGCAACGCCTCTAAGGTATCCACACGTTCGGGGAGGAACGTCGCTCGTCCGGATTACTAGATCCGAACGGGCAACCTTGGGCGTGGGAGGGATGACGGCTAGGGTTTTGGGAACTCTGAGTTGGCCTAATCCTAACACGTTTCTCCTCCTCCTTACATAGACGTCCCCATAATGGGCTTCTACATTAGAGGCCCATTAGGACTCAATGCCTAGTCTAATTCGGATTCTAATCCGAATTAGGCTCATGCCCCTTAAGTGTGCGACCTTATAGGTTCACATACGTTTAGACATGAACCAAGTACTCCTACTCGATCACTAATGGTAGCGGCCCCTAGCAGGACGTGCCAACTCCCAAACGTACGTAAAGATCGTATCGGACGAACCATCACAATGTTATGTATGCAACTCCCTTTGCCTCACAATATTTGTCAAGCTTAAACTCGAGCTTGATAGCACTTTCTCGATCGTGTGTCTCGGATTCCTTTACTAGATTAACTCTTTAACCTTAAGTAGCATGGCCATGCATTTCTGGATCCGATCACTCGAGGGGCCCTAAGATATCTCTCTCATCACAGAGAGGGGCAAATCCCATCTCGATTGACCATGACTCACATCATGCTTCATGACAAACAAGAAGGCAGTCTTTATAACTACCCAATTACGGAGTAGCGTTGGACAACCCCTAAGTAAGTCATTTACACATATCAAGTACATACGACAATCTCAGGTCAAATGATATAGCACACAGATTGTGTCTTAAGTTGGGCCTGTCCAACTCCATGTTCCCTAACATATGCTCATACAATTGGTTCGACATCTCTACGTCTATGACCCGTGAAACATGATCATCAACCAATACATATGCTAGTCTACTCTTCATATGTGTCCTCACATGAGTTCCGACTAGGGACCAATTTAGAATAATCATTCAAGGTTAATATGAGTTCCACAAACAAGTCACATACTTGTCAATTAATACAAATAACATTATTCAAGGAACATTTAATAAATCATGGATACAATGAAATATGATCATCCCTATGATTGCCACTAGGGCATATTTCTAACAGTACCTTGGCGTCGCACGCAGCGCAGAGGAACGCCGCGCCGGCCACGCAGTGCATGGCCACGGGCCCACTGCAGAGCTCGCAGCACACCACAACACCCGGCCGCCCAGTCCACCAGTCGCCACACATCCCCGCAGATAACAGCGTCGCTCGATCGCCCCACACCTCGGAACTCTTGCCATCGCAGTGCACGTCGCGCATTCTAGGATGAAGCAGCGTGGTGTGTTCCTCTGGTTTTGGCGCATATTTAAAGAGGGGGTCAGCGGCGAGGGAGCTCAGATCTCACTTGTAAAACACTGTTGGATGTTGGGAGGACTTCTGATGTTCAAAGGCACGGCAAAACTCCTCTTGTTCAAAGGCACGGCAAAACTCCTCTTGTTCAAAGGCACGGCAAAACTCCTCTTCTCATTTCAAGGTCACTTTGGAAACAGAAAATGAGCGAGAGTATTAACGGCAGCATGTAAAGGGACCAGTACAACGGTTCCCTCTCTGTATGTGTCTCTGTAGACAAAATCTGCTAGGGCAAGATGAAATAGATCCATCAAACTTCATAGAGAGCAATAGGGTGAAGCAAAAAGCTAAATGTTACGTAGTACCTGAAAAGCGCAACTCACTTCTGACGGATGTACATTTTTTAGCGTTTCTATTTGCCACCATCCAGATGTTTCTTCAGCTACACAGATAAAATCAATCAACCTGAATTTAAACAGCGACACATCGAACAAATTCTAGTAAATACAGTTGCTATAAGTTAGATTTGAGTCCCTGAGCTTTGGGGGCAAGGCTATGATGATGAGGCGATCTTCCATAAGGCTCTAAAATTTAGTTTCTATGCCAACCAATATTGTTGCGGTATGGAAATCTAAATGAGTTTAGAGAATGCAGCGAAAATCTATACCTGGTTAATGAACACTGATTGTACTCACTTTCAAGGATTAGATGAGCATACCTTATTTATGTACGCACTTCATCAGTCTCCAATTCCTAATCTAGAAACAAGTTTCGTATAAACAATAGCGGTTTTAATTACTGAATGTTCGAAATAATATAAGGTAGAATTAAGTGTGTTACTACAGAGAAGTTCAAACACTATTTCAGATAGATGCATGAAACATGCGTGCACATGCATAATACATTCAAAGACCGAAAGAAAGGGAGATCAACAAATATTTTACATATAACCAACCCACATATCGATGTACAATCATTTATGAAGAGCTTGCCTAAGACCTAATGCAATTAACAGGTGAAGTAAGACAACCATGTGCCTTCCCATAAGACCACAACAATTAACAGGCAAGTATAACAGAAACATACCTACAGAACAGCACAATCAGCATGAAGTGGATCCCAAAGAACTGAACACAAACAATCCCAATTGCTCGACTGAAGAACAAACAGTGGTGCCCTGGTCCCATGAGATAACAAAAGCATGAATGCATATGAATGCATATCTTAATGATAGTTGTTAACAAAAGAAGAAGAGGCACAACATAGAAGAGCATTCTAACACAACATAGAGGACTTCCTTTTCTCCTATTCAAACTATTGCAGTGTTAACAATTAGCATCTAACACGCTTGAGTAGGCTACGATGCTGGCTTTACGTGCTTTACATGTACCCCCACCCCCCCGAACCAACACCACCACTTTCACGGACCTATCCACGAACAATGCATGCGCGTGCGCACAGACACATACTGAAAGAGAGATTTTGGGGTGTGGTGTGTTACCTCCGCTACTTGCCACAAAAAACTCTTATGTCTAGACTTTGTAACATCCTGATTTTCAGAGCTTTTTAAAAAAATTTATCAAAAATCAGAGCTGGAAAATTTCGTTGTTTATTCTCAAGTTAATTAAAGCTAATTGGAATTTCTCAAATTGGACCGGAGTTAATTTGAGTTAATGCAACTTGAGTTGGAGTTGTTTTCAAACTTGGAATATGTCTCTAGAGTTTTTCCCAGAAGTTTCAGAGTTTGTTTGATATTCAATCTTGCTCTACTGTTCTTTGTTTTTATTTTGCTTTTCTATTTTTCTTTCCTCCTTTCCTTTATGGCCGCCATCCCGGCTCATCCCCACCCGGCATCCCGCCGTCTCATTCCTCCCTTGAGCAGCCACCCTGGCGAGTGCTGCGTAGCGCAGCATGCGTCACCACCTCTTTTCAATAGGGTTTGACCCAAATCTCTTTCCCCTAACCGTCCTATAAATACCCCACACCCCTCCCACCTTTTCCCCACTTCCCCACACTCTTTTCCCACGAAACCCTAGCCCCCACACCCTCTAAACAGCCGCCATCCCCTTTTTCTTCCCATGCAGTTCCTGAACAGCACATCCCACCTTAGTATTTTCCCAATTCCTATCGCCTCGAACATCTTTTGGCAAATCACTTTGGTGAGATTGTTCTTAACCTTTTCCTCTACCTCTCTGCAAAATTTGGTGAAGATCCAACGGTGCAATCATCGGGAAATCTCCAAATAGTAACATGCTGTTTGCACCCAGATTTTCTACACGTGCATCTAGATTAGAACGACGCCCTCGTCAGCTCGGACCTCCTTTTGAAGATCCATTCAGTGGAATCCTAGATAATGTTGTCAAGATCATCTCCACAAAATTTGAAGACAATCCAATGGTCCAATCTCCAGGAATCAAGTTTCTTTGTGCTGATGTTCATGTCCAGATTTAACTGTGTGAATGGTACAGCGGCATTATCACCTCTTTCCCCATTGATCCGGTGAGTCTTTGAAGAATCCCTTTGGTGAAGTTGGGCCTTAGGTTCCTATGAGCACCTTTGTAAATTTTCTCCTTGATCCATATAGCCGTTTGGCGGGAATTGATCCATCTCCGATGTGCTATCCGCGGACGTCCAGATTCAATCTGCAGAACATCTATCTTGTCTGATATTTTCCCGTTGACTCGGTAAGAATTATCCAAAACCCTTTGGTAGGATTGTGCCTCTGTATGTCTAGTTTCTAACCCAATTGGCGGATCGCGATTTCGTTGAGGAGCGTCGCGCAGCAACTGAAACCGTCCGGTCTGTCCAGAACCAATCTATAATCTGTTCCAACCGTTCTGTGTTGCGAACGTCGCCACCACCCATATAGTTAATCTCCTATCATCTTGTGGTGCATCATGACATTATTTTACACCATTAATCCTTGTTTGAAACCACTTGCATCACCCCATGTTCATATATAATGTTCTTCATTATTGTTTGATCACCAAATTAATTTCATATTAGGTTAGACTATAGTTGCATATATTTATATGCTTAGTTCTTATATAGTCCTTGCTTCTATTTATGTAATGTTCATGCTTAGAATTCATCATGTGATCAATCATGTTAGTTCAATCTTATTTATATTGCGGATAAATTTGTTCATATTTAATAAGGTTCATATTGCATGACCTTATGTATGTTCATATGTATTGTGTTATACAATATATAACCGAACCTAATATTGCATATAACCTATAATAGTAGAAGCATAATCTTACTAAGCTAATATTAATATGACATATCATATGGTAGTTGATCTTTGTATAATGTACATCTACTAGCATGTTAGTGTCTTTAATCACACGTGATGATGATTATTTAATAAACATGTTATGATTCCCATGTCACCATGTGTAGATAACATGATAAGATATATATGTGTAGATTTAAATGGAAGTATGACATGATGTTATGCAAAATATAAATTTATTATATATATAGATGCTTTCTGTTTTAACTAATGGTGTTGTAAAATATTTAGTCATAATAGTAACCTCTGTGTATAATATGGTTAAGATCACACATATGTCTCATATTTGTTCGTTGCATTTCATGTGATTTACAGATGCAGCTATGTGTATATATTTATGCATATATACATAAGCTATGTGACAGAGTGGCACGACAGAAGCATTGCAGCGGTCCATATGATACAAACATAAGTTACAACTCGAAATATAACATAAGTCTTACAACACATTCCCAAAAGTACGGGAAATTTAAAACCGTTATTGTTTGGTTACAGCAAAAGTCTTAACTACACCTAACAACTTTTACGACCTATTACTCTACTCGGCGTTGTCTTCGTCGCGGAGCTCGACGTAGTAGTCGACGTCTTCGTCCTCCTTCGTCGTTGGCTGGTCTTCGGGAACTTCATCGTCGATCTCGACGTAGACCACCTCCTGCTCCGTCGTCGGCTCACAGTCTACTCAAGGGAATTAGATAGAGGGATGAGTACAAAAGGTACTCAACAAGTCCAGGAATAGCAAAAAAGGTGTTTGATGCACTAGCTACTGAGAACGACAACGTTCTCTCAAAAGCAATGCAGGTGGAGAGGGTAAGAGAGTCAAGTTTTAATTAAAGAGACTAATGATCTCATGTCTCACAAGCTGCTAGGATTCCCGATGAATCCCTTTCTTGCCGGGTTCGCAGTTCCAACCGGGAACACGGAGTGACAATGCCACACTTCTATACACTCTGCAGAGGTGCACAACTGTACCCACAAACGATCATAGTCATGGAGTTCATGTCGTCACATGCACTACCAGACCGTCAAATCACAGAGCCGTTTCACCGCCCGCTCGGTTATACTCCGCGTCGCAGTCCTGCACAATCAGGCCAAGGACTACCAGTCTCGCGTTGATACTCCGGATACAACGTGTTGTGGATAGCCAACGGCTAGCGCCACCTTCCCAATAGCTGATACCCCGCATACAACTATTGAGGTCTTCCTTTCCCGGGGGAGTATAGACCTAGGGTAAAGGGTACTTTAGCTCAGCCCCGCCCATACAGGGTATGTGGTATGCGCGATCACTACGGCCCTTAAGCACAATCGATCATTGGTTGCATTAACCTTATATGAAACTTTCCCGTGTGATGAAATCCACCTTCCCAGATGTGCCAAACTGCACCCATACCAGGATTTCATCACCCGCCATGCGATCACCCAAAAACCGGCGATCCAAAACAAAACAACAGTTGATTCATCTTTAGAAATTAGGTTTTCAGTGCATGTTATAGACAAGAGGGAAATCGAAAAACATTCTCAACGGACATGAACAAGAAACTGGACTTGCCTGGTAACGGATAGGTAGTGGAGTTCGACGGTCCTGACTGCTGAACTCCGGCTTCTGAAGAAAAGCAATATAGTCCGATAAAGACTAACTCGGAGGATTCCAAATATGAATGCAAATGGTATGACATGGTATTATGCATGTATGCGAAAATGGTGCATCCCAATGGTTTGAGGGAATTAGCTATGATCTTCTTAAATATTTCCTTAAAAGACCTAGAATTTCTCTAAAGGATAATCCAAACGCGACATATTTTAAATCTTGTGTTAATTCCTTACTTTATGACAATTACCTACTTTAGCCTTTAATTACTCCATTTGAAGGTCTAACAACTTTATTTATACTATCCGTTTTAATAAGGAAAAACAAGTAAGATCTTATAAGATTATTGTTAAGGTTTAACTTCTTTTTAAGGAACAACACATTTACTTAATTTAAAGGTAATTCACAACTTAAGCATATATGTATGTATCCAAGACCTTATTTTTATTTACTTCTTCTCTTTTCCTGTTTTAAAGGAACAGAAATGTATGCATATATGCGAGATGCATCTATTAACGTTTCGGATAGAATCTAAACATGATTTGAATAAAATTTGAAACAACCAGAGGAATAATCAGGTCTCACTATCGTTATCATTTTTTTTATCCGATATTAACCTTTCATAACAATGATTCTAATCAACTTAACTCTTGATTCAGGGTTACTTGAAGTTCAATATCTTTTTCTTTTAACTCTTCTAATTAATTCGGTATTCGATTAAGAGTTTCTAAGAATTAGTTCAAAGTTTAAATTTCTTAGAAGGAATTATATACCCTATACAATCACAAGAATCTCAAAATTTGGTTCAGATTTTTGGTACCAAGGAAATACAGTGGAACTCCTCTATTAATAACTTTTTTAAAACCTTTCTCTCCCTTTTCTCTTACTCATCCACCAAATCCCTAAATTCCCCTTTAGCTCTCTCTCTCACTCAGCCGTGCGCCGCCGCCGGTACCCATGCCTCTCGCCGCCGCCTCCCTCGGGTGGTCGCGTCGCCGCCGTTTCCTCGCCTCCCGGCCGCCTGCGCCTTGGCCCTTCGGCTTCCTCCGCCGCCCTTGGCCTCGCCCGGGTCCGGCGCTGGCCCGGCGCTCCGCCCCGGTCGCCTCCCTTGGTTGCCTTACTGCGGCCGCTGCCCGGGCCGGATGCGGTCGGCGTCGTAGCTCCGACCTCGGGGCTCCGCCGGCCCACCCCCGCTGGTGGCGCGCCGCAGTGCCCGTGCCGCCCGACTTGTTCTCCAGGTAAGCATTCTTCTCTCCCCTTCTTGCTCCCTCAATTCCCAGTGTTGCTATGATGATTTGGGTTTGATTCAAGTGCAATTGGTTATTAGATGATTCAATTGTTTGGTTTGTGCGGTAGTTGACTGATTTCTGCCTAAGATCATGGGTATGCTTCCATTAGCTATTAAACTGAAGAACAGATTTTACACTTGCTTCTTGCTATACTGGTTAATTGGTTAAACTGGTTGACAAACATTATACTTGGTTCAGTTTGCTAAGGATGATGCTTTCATATCCAGATTGCTTTCAATCTGGTTAGACTGATAAGAACACATACTTTACACGATGCCTACTTTGGGTTTCAGTACATATATTCATATATACTGATGAGAGCAGATGCTACAACTTGTTGCCTAGTTGATGCCTTGACATACATATAAGATGATCTCTTTTGAGAAAGGGTCTGAGAAAAGTATTCGGATGCCTTGATAAGAACAGATATTTATCAATTGCTGCCTATCAAAGGAAAACCTAATGATGTTGTTCTACTCTGAGAATTCTTGTTTGGGATTTCTATAGTTCAAAATGATAAGAATAGGTGCTATTTAATTCCCTTACAAGAATTCTGTGATGATAAAATGGATACTGAGGGTCCTCCTTAACATGCCAAAATGCATGGATATAAAAGGTTTGTATACTCTAGATGCTCTTTACCTTAAATTGATTTGAACTAGGGTAAGACGATTTCCTCTCCTACGCCCTGCCACCCTTCTGGTTCCTAGCTTCCTAATTTCCTCCCCTGCTCGTGTTGATCCAGCTATTCTCAGGGTTCTTGAGGCCTTGGTCTCTTGGAATTGCTTCCTGGTCGCCTGGTTCAGTTCTTGGAAATGCTAGACTCAGCGGCTATTGCTACTGCTGCATTGCCTCTTCTGATTATTTTGCTCATTCTTACTAGCTCTCGGTTGCCTAAGTCGGTTGGGGGATATTTTACTAGGCTCCTGAACCCTCTGTGATGATGATACCCGGCCACCTCATGCTTGCTTCTCTTGGCTACGTGGATGCTACTTTTACTTGATATTCAGCTGCTGGATATAGCTCAGCTGATATTTGCTTGAGCTATCTTACTTGCTAAGCTATTCAACCTGGAATGCTTTTTGTTGGCTGCTTGGGAGTTCACCCGATGGCTGCTGCCCTTTCACACTTGTTGGTTTGGTTCAACTCGTATGAATGATTGCTGGACATGTTTGGGCTGCTGCCTCCTATTCCAAGGGTATTGACCTTGATCAATTCGTGTGGACTAATCGGATGAATATGGTTGGCTGCCCTTTTTCTTTATTCGGTTTTAGCAAAAATGCTTTCTTTTTAAACAAGGGTCATGGAGGCAACTTAGATTAGGATAAATAAAATTACTTTTATCTCTCACCTCCTTTCTCTCTAACATAAAATACTAGGGTTTGTCCGATGAGGGTCTTAGCCACGTGGCCCTCGGACATTTTCGAAAACTATTTTCGAAAACTAAAATCTATTCTAGGTCATCGGCACTATTTTGCCCCCGCAGTTAACCCTGCGGACGTCGGCGGAACTGTGCCGATAAGACCACACATATTTTAAAATATAGGGTTAGAAACTTTTTGCCTCCTACAGCAACGGCACGATTCCCAACGGTCTCGAGTACCCATACTCGCTGACCTGGGATGACCGCCTACATTCCCGAAGGACTTCCCCCTTCGGCTCTCGGTATCCCTCTCCGACTTGAAGACTTCGAAGACCCGAAGGTTCAAGACTTAGGTTAGATTATGTATAGATAGAAAGAATTAATTATGTAATTTTCTTTCTTCTTCTTTATTCTTTTGTAACCATGTTGTATCATTAACATTTGTATCATGCATTTGAATTAATAAAGTTTCTATTTAAATTCCATTTGCATTCTATCTTGCATGAATTCTAAATGCCATGTATGCGATGAATGCGAATGCACAACAATTTTCCTCCCCCTCTCGACTAACTCTCGACGTAACTCGATAGGTTCGGATCAACTCAGCAGCGCGAGTTGCTCCACGACTTCACCTCACGCCTCTCTCGACTATGCCAGAATTAGGGTTCTCACAAGCTAATCCATGTTTTAGATAATAATCCGTCATGCAAGGGTTGACACATTATTTTATTCATGTGTATAATTTAATTGTTTGTTTAAACACGATTAAGTTGCACATGTTCAATATGACTTTATGTGGCATAATCATGTCGTTGCATATAGAGATATATATATATAATTAGACTTAATATTGTTGACAATCTACATGTTGGAATAATAATCCCTTACTGAATTATTATTTAATCATATCGTCTGTTAGTTGATGGTCATATAATATGTAAGTACTAGAATGCATAGATTGATATCTTATGTTACACTTCCATAAGGTATGGTTAATCGATTATAATATATGCATATATGTTGCCAATAATCTTTCTTTACTAAAATGTTGTTATTGTTATGTGTAGTACGTTTAGGTTGATTGCTGCATTGTATACACACAATAGCATGAGTAGAGTTAATGTTATGTCATAAATTGCATATTATGTATGATACATGTGATGTAGATGCTAGTTGTTATTTGGTCATATAGTTTAATCACCGTTTGCATTATTAATGATGGTTATTAGATTGTGACTGCACGATTATATATTTGGTGCTATGTTATGCCTTGCCTAATCTCGATTTCATATCTAGTCTGTCTAGCTTGTTACATGATGTCCAGTTGTATGTTGCATGGTAGTTCATATAGATTGTCATGTCGTCTATTATCATTTCTAACCGACTAGCATGCCAGGACCTTGCTTATGTACTAGTATGATATGTTATGCTTATTTTAGTAGTATGTCGGGTTTCTATGTTTAATCATATGGTTGTGCTATTATTGTCATCAACCATATCTTGTTCCCAGTTGCACATCTATCCCTATCCCTATCCCGCATATGGATTAACTTGAGTCATTTGACATGCAAATTCTATCCCATAAATCTATCCTTTTTCCAGATCCGGAAGACCATCTTTTGAGTACATGTACTCTATCTGGTTGAGATATATAATCTCACACCTTCCTAGTTGTCTTTCGACAATCCTATCCCTTCGCCCTTGCCCTTTGACACCTATCCAACCCTGCTAGCCCTATTCTTTTGGTATTTCTATTTGATATTTAATTTGGATTTATATTTATTTGTCTTGCACTTTATTGCTGTTGCGACGAATAGGAAGTAGCGAAGTTGGGTAAGGACAAGTTCCTGTCGAAGAAGACCAACTCATCAACGAAGGCATGCCCCTTTTCTTGATCATATTTGATCCTATATTTTCAAAGTCATTATATTTTATTGTTTATAAACATGTATGCTGTTTTAATCCAGTAGCTAGCGTGTCGATTGACACAACTTTACCCTTATCCGTTGTCGCCTGTTTACTTGATACCCTGAGTAGATTAATAGAATTTATTCTGAATAGAGTAGAGATATGCTTAGCCATGCTTAAATACATCTTTAGGTTATTTTGATTTGTCTCTACGGAGGAATGAATATCAGATCGATGATCCTTGTTGAAACTTGTTGAGCTTGCTGAGCTAGGTCCGGATGCCCGATGTTTTCCCCCTCTCCCTGTTCTTCCTATTCTACTCTGGGTGAAACTTACCATCTAATATGGTGCGGGCGGCAGCTGGATCATTGTGATGAAGGAGCAGATGGTTGCCTACCCGCAGAAGGCCGGTTTAAAGGAACCATAAGTCGTCCGTACCGCCGAAGGCCGAAGTCTTGAAGTTGGAGAATTGTGACAACAGTACAACCACATGTTATATGGGCACTGGCTTGGTCAAGTAGGTTAGTCAGCCTTTGGTGCCGATGTTGCCGTACCGTAGAAGGGGTGGACGTAGCTACGAGGACCCTCGGCACAGATGGGGGGACGGAGGGTGGGGACGTACTCTCAACTCCGAGCCAAACCTGGTGGGCATGTCACACCTTAGGGGGATCTAGCTAAAAGACCTCATCACGGTCACCCTGCCAACACACTGATGGGCGTGTGTACAAACCCGATTAGCCTGGCATAAGGGGATGATCGTGTCGTGTGGGTAAAGTGTACACACTCTGCAGAGTTAAAACTAATCGATTAGCCGTGTCCACGGTTATGGACAGCACATGACTCATTCTTGATGAAAAGGACCTGTCTTTCTCCCCCTTCCTAATTCCCTCTATCCCAGTTCTGAAAATGTGAAAAAGTGATTGGAACCTATGGATGAGCTAAGGCAGGAGTTCCTTGCTCGAATATGTTGGTCGTGGACCACACCTATTGAAAAAAACACTCCTGATAATAAAAATTGGTTTTCATCAAAATGATGCCTTTGAATCTACCGTAATATTTCAACTAAAACTATTTTTCTGCAAATAAACCATACAGCCTTCCGTTGAAGCCTTGCATGTAGTTTAATAGGACCATCTGCCGCCAGGTGGCTTGCTGAGTACGTAAAGTACTCATCGTGCATGTTGTTTGTTGGACTTGTTCAGATATCTTCGAAGATGGTAGTGAAGCTATGAGGTATTTTCTACGTCAATGCTGAGGTTTAGGTCGCGTGGCCTCCGTCGACTGCCTGTGGTTGAGCTGGAGACATCTACGCTTTATTTTCCACTGTGTTTCTGAATGGTAAGGGACATAAGTGAAAGATCACCTAGGCCCTAATATGGTTTTGATGGTTAATGGCAACCTAAACTGGAATCTAATGTTTACATTGAGTGTAAGCAGAGTTTACAGGTTCCATGAAGATGGGTTATCCAGCGAAGGATGGCCACCAAAAAGGGTACAAGGTGGTTTCAAGGACAAAGAGATGGCTATGCTAGGCAGCTGTGTCACAGCTGAGAAGAAACCGGTGCTGTGCAGGGAGATGCAAGCAAGGTTATGGTGGCTTGATGAGTCAAGGGCCGTGACTTCAGTTGGTGGCAGCTAAAGTCTAGATTTGCTAGTTTCTTTGAGTCCATAGGAATCACCCGTACTATCAAGAGGGATGAAACAGTAGCAGTTGTCTAAGGGAACCTTGCTCATTGCTCAGAGTGTTGGTCAAGGGGATTAATGCTTTGAGGTCAATTGCCCTGTGTCAATAGCTTTGCACAAAGCATGAAGCTGTTTTGTGTTAGTGCTCTGCAGTGCTAACAGTGAAAACCCTAGAGCTTTAGGCACCTGTGTGACACAGCTGTGTCACAGGTGGTCTTCTGCTCTATGACTCAGGTACATCTCTGTACCAGAGGAAAGCTTGAAAATGCTAAGGTATCTGCACTGCGATAGGCGGTCTGCTGCGTCAGGAGTCTGTCGGAGGTTCTCTCCTTATAGGTATTAGAGTTTGAAGTATGCTGAGGGCATGTCATGTGCCAGGACCGGGCTGAGTAGTGCGGTTATCAGCTAAGGGTTCACCTGTGTGTGCCGCCGGTGACACAGGTATCGGTCTACCTGAGCCGGGTACAATTGGGCGTAGTGTGTAGCTGTGTCACTGGTGGCTGACACCGGTGGCTCACTTAATCCTACGTGGCAACAGTGTAACGGTCAGGTGCCTGAGGACCCTATATATAGGGGACCAGGGGAGGACTCTGTCCTCAACCTTGCTCAAATCAGTGATTCACATACGACCGTTGCAAAGCCTCCAACCACTCCACAAGAGCCAAGAGCCTAAGGGTTAGTTCAAGTGAGTTTGTGAGCTAGAGCACGAGCAAAGGTTCCTCCAAGAGATTGCTGCTGCATCATCTGTTACTCTTGGAGTTTGTCTACTCCTAGACAGGTGTAGGAGTTGCTGATACCACCCAAACTTGTGTGGGCTGGATCAGTAAGTTTGTGAAGGAGCATCGAGGTCATCCTGCTGCAAGGCAAAAGGACCTCCACAAGCAAAGGAAGATACCTTCAAGGAATGTACTCGAAGGACAAGCACGATTCAGTGCTGACTATCTCTTTGGAGTAGTCTCTCCAACAGAGACGTACCTCTCTGCAAAGAGTAGGGAACTTCGGGATAAATCTACTTGTCTCTCTCTGAGTGCTTAGCTTACTTCCTTTAGCAATCATATTCATTGCATGCTTGTATGATCTGAGATACCATTGTTCATCTGATTCAGATCTACTTTATACCTGCTTGACTTGCTTTATGCCTGCTTGATCTAGCTGTGTATCAGGTGTTATATATCATCTTGTGTATCTGTCTTAGTCACCTGTGTCACAACTACTCTGGTTGCATACCTGTGCTAGGTTATCAGACCACCTGTGTGATCCACCTGTGTGACAGCCACGTGTTATTTTTCTATGCCACCTTATAATATTTGAGTTTGATTGGTGGTGGTGTCACACTTTTGATTACCCTTTTTATCCCTCTAACAACTCTTTAACAAACTAATCTATATCTACAACTAACTCATCAACAACCCTCTAACAAATATCTAATCTTCCCCAATTATCTCTCCTAATCTTCCTCGATCAAAAAAGAAATAACAACCGTCTCGCAGGCTGCCTTTATCGCCCTGACCTCCTCGCACCTGCCTTCGTCGCCGCTGCCGATGACGACAGCTAGCCGCTCGCCCCTGCCACCGCCAGGGCTGTTCGCCCTCTGCCGCCGCTAGCGCCGCGCCGTCACCTACGCCGCGATGACCAGCGCCTCCCGATCTCCCTCCACCGTGCCATTCTCCCCGACTCCTCCGGCTAGGAAGGAGCGGAGGATGGGTGAGGCTGACCGGGACGCGACGGCGCCGACAGTGAAGGAGGAGGAGATGGGGTTCCTGGCGTGGGCGCGGACCATCGAGTAGTGCAAGGCGCGGTTCGAGGTGGACAAGGAGCGGGGCTGTCAACGTCAGAGGCGGCGGCGCGGCTCCGTGCGCACGGGCCCAACGAGCTCGCCAAGCGCCAGGGCCCGACGATGCTGCAGCTCATCGCGCAGCAATTCGAGCTTTCCCTTGGACTCGGTGGTTGCGGTGGCGCTGGCTCCACTCCTACCAAAACTAGGTAATCCTCGCCGAACTCTAGATCTCGCCCAGCCCAATCACCCCATTCCAGTCCTGTTTGCAAACCTGCTCGATCCATAGTTTTTTAATCTGGCAGCGTCCTCCACTAGCTCCAGTTCTTGATTTGGGGGAGGGGATTGGTTCTTGCTTCGGTAATGGGAGTCCATGGTGTAGTTTACACCTCATTAGCCGTTCGGCGATGCGTTTCTCGGTTCAGGCCAGTAGTCTGTTCCCAATTTGGCAGAATGTGTGACTTGTGTGGCCAAAGTATCGGAGGATCTGTGATCGAAACGTGAAATGTAGGACATTTGGATCTTGAAATCTGATCCAACAGTTTGGTTCTCGTTTTGTTAGCTGTTCTTGTGGAGCAGATTCTCTGGAGAAGACAAATCTGAACCTTATTAGCGAATAAGTTATCCTATCTGTTGGGATTAGTGCAGACGAAGGCAAGACCTTTTGGAAGCTCACTGAAATTCGTTGGGTTAAAGCCAATTATACCTAGATAGTACAATATAGGTGCACACGTTTATGTTCCATTTGTGCAATCTTAGTTCTTCATCATTTGCTAGGGATAGTCTCATGAATCTTCAAATTAGGCGGTGATATAACAAAAACTGTCTACTTGTGTGGACACTACAGTTTAGCTCAAGGTTTTTCTGCAGGTAGATTTGATCTTCAAATATTGTCTTGGATTGGGTTTTTTAGTTACCTGATAACATGAATCTTTTTAGAAGTTTGAGTATCTTTTTTAGTGAGATATTCTTAATTCTGAGAAAATATAAGAAGTCCTCGATATAGATTGCTATATTATGTTGGCTGTATATGTCTCTTTGTTTCATCTCGTCACAAATTCTTGCAAGTTATAGGCCGTATATGTCTCTTTGTACGGGATAAAAGCACCGGCGGACTCAGTTTATGAAGGGACTGAAACTAGGGATCTATCTGATGCAGGGGAAGTAGTATCAGCTAATTACCAAGCTATAATAACTCAATTCATACAGTGGTTTAGCGTATGGCAAGGAATTTGTTGTAGAGTATCCCTCTCCATGATTCTCCATTTCAGATATTCAAGTTTCCATTTCTGATGCTTTGTTTCAGGATCTTGGAGAAGAATATGGTCCCTGGGTTTCCTTTATCAGAACTATGTTCCTTTTTATTTTTGTTTCAAATTGGTCGGGTGCTCTTTTACCTTGGAAAATTATAGAGTTGCCTCATACCATTCTATAATATTTGAGTTTGAGTTGGTGATGGTGTCACACTTTTGATTACCCTTTTTACCCCTCTAACAACTCTCTAACAAAAATGTAACAAAGTGATAACAAACTAACTATTTTTTCTCAGTAGTCTAACAAATCAAATCTTTATCTACAACTAACTATTTTTTCTCAGCAACCAACCCCGTGCACCTTCTCATCCCGATCCTGCTCCTCGCCCCCTGTCGCGTGTGACGCCTCGGCCAGCCCCAACCGGACGCTGCCGTCGCACCCACGCCCCCGTCGAGCCTCCTTTCCTTTTAAAATTTATACCCGTTGCAACGCACGGGCATTCTGCTAGTTACTTGTCATATTTCACCTATGCTAGGCACCTGTCACACAGCTAATTGAATCTGATAATCTGTTAAGTCAATATCCTGCTAACAAGATCAAAAAGAAGTGATTTTAATTAGCCTCCTATTCACCCCCCCTCTAGTCGGCACCCTTGGTCCTTTCAATTGGTATCAGAGCAGGTTGCTCTTTGAATTGGCTTAACCGCCAGAGTAAAGGATGTCGGGCTATGAGGGTAAAATACATGTCTTTACTGGAGCTAATTATGCTTTCTGGAAGAGGAAGATGCAGATGCATCTTACCGCTATCGATCCAGATGTGTGGGATGTTGTTGTTACAGGTTATAAAGTGGAGAATGCTGATGCTCTCACCATCAACGACAAGAAGAATATCCAGAATAATGCCAGAGCTGCCACTGCCATCTTCATGGGCTTGCAAGAACATGACTTTAACAGAGTCAGTACAATGGAGTCTGCTAAGGAGATTTGGGATACCCTTCAGCAGATATATGAGGGCAGTGACACCTTGAAGAAGTCCAAAAGAGGACTGCTGGAATCAACTCTGGAGAGATTTGAGCATGAACATGGAGAAGACATAAATTCTCTATACTCAAGATTGACTCTCATCACCAACCAACTGAAGGCTTTGGGCTCCAACAGAGTTGAGGATGAAGATGTAATCAAGAAGTTCTTATCAGTGCTTCCCAAGCCATACAAGACCTTGGTTCTCATGCTCAAAGAGAAAGATGGTTTTGAGAAGATGAAGCCAACTGAAGTGTTAGGTAGGATCCTAACACATGAAATGGAAATCAAGCGAGAAGGAAAGCACACCTCCTCAGCCACTGCCAAGACGAACATTGCACTGAAGATCACTGCCTCTACTTCTCATCCTGAGAGTGATAGCAGTGAAGAGCTGAATGATGAGATGACCGGTGGAGAGGAAAGTGAGCTAATCATTCTCACAAGGAACTTCAGGAAATTTTATAGGAAGAAGAAGCAGTTTGGGTCTACTGAGAGGTTCAGTGGAAAGAAACCATCCAGAGACAACAAATGTTTTGAGTGTGGCAAGGAAGACCACTTTGCAGCTGATTGCTCAGCAAAGAAGAAGGACAGCAACCATTTCAAGAAGAAGAAGGACTTCAATGGCAAGAAAAAATCTTCAACAGCAAGCACCCAGCTCATTCCAAGAACAAGGCCACTGCTAGAGCCTATGTGGGATAAGATTGGGTATCAGATGACTCTGGCTAAGAAGAAGAGTCAGAGGAAGAAGAACAGGTAGCTAGGATTGCTATCAGTCTGCCTGATGGACCCAGCTGTGACACAGCCAGGTCACACAGCTCCAAGCTGAACTCCAAAGCTGATCAAGCTTTATCCACTCCTGCTTCCTTATGCCTCATGGCTAAGGACTCTAAGGTATTAACTGAAGATGATTTCCCTGATTATGCTGAACTAATGGATATCTTAGAGAGAACAGAGAAGGAATACTGCAGGGAGAGGAAGGAGAACATATCCCTTAGGGATAAACTGAGGGAGCTGAGAGAGACCTGTGATGAAGTCACAGATGATAGGGAGGATCTCAGGCTGAACCATGAGAACCTGGAGATAGTTCATGAGAAGCTCAGATCAGCACATGAGCTTCTCCTCAAGGAACATGAAGAATTAAAGGCAAAACATGCCTTATGCATTGATGTTTCTGATAATATTGCTGAAGCTATGCCTTTACCTGCTCCTACTATCATTGAATCATGTTTAAACTGTGCCAGCAGAATCAATATTCTAACATCTACAGGTGGAGTGGTAGACAACTCTAAAGAGGCCTCAACCTCTAATGTTACTAACTCTGTGGATGCAGCTGAGCACAACAAGCTCAAAGAGGAGCTAGAAGAGCTTAAGAGGCTCATGACAAAAGGTCTTTGCAGTGCCAACATTGGCATGCAAAACTATCAGCTTATAAGACCTGAAATGTTAAGAAAGAATGAAGACCGAAGAGACTTGGGTTACTCTACCTCTACTGCTAAAGATAAACTATCTGCTGTCACTAACACTTCTCTTGCAGCAAAATTTGTGAAACAGGCAGGAACCAATGACAACAAAAGTGTTGGTCATAGGCAAAGAAAGAGGAATGAAGCAAGCATTCCTTCTAACCCAGGCTATGTTTTGCAGAAAAACATGAAGGGAAAAATAGTGGCCAAGTATGTAGGTCGCAGGCGCTTGGCGAAATGGTTGCCTGCCATCTGGGTGCCTAAGGTTACACTTGCCGGTGTCACCGGTGGCTTACACAGCTGTGTACCCACCTGTGTCACAGGCAGATCAGACAGGCCACTAACCCATATGTCTAAGGTTGCAGGTGATTGCCAGCCAAAGAGGATCAAAGTCATATCATCTGTTGCTGATGCTGCTAACCTTAAACACAAATATACTATATATACATCTGCTACTTCTGCTTATGATAAAACTGCAAAGGGAACCAAACATGTTCGGGTTCCTAAGTGTCATCACTAATCTTGCAGGAAACTGTCTCCAGTGAGACTGATTGGATTGTGGACAGTGGATGTACATAACATATGACTGGAGGCAGAGAGGAGTTTGTAGAGATCACCAGTGAAAATCTTCCAAGTAAACATATGATCTATGCAGACAACTCTAAAGGGAAGGTAAATGGCATTGGTAAAGTTGCCATATCTGAGAATCACTCCTTATCAAATGTAATGCTTGTTGATCAGATAGGCTATAATCTGATGTCTGTGTCACAGCTGTGTGACACAGGCATGAAAGTTACTTTCTATCCTAGAAAGGTTATAGCTTCCAAACTATCTGATGATTCTCAAGTATTTGAAGGATGCAGGTCTAGTAAGCTATACACTGTGAATTTCTATGAACAGCCTACAGCAGCTCCATGGTGTCTAATGGCCAAGACCAGTGTTGGATGGCTGTGGCACAGGCGGCTAGGACATGCTGGGATGAAACTTCTGAACAAGCTGAGCAAACATGGCTATGTTATAGGCTTGGAGAAGGTGAAGTTTGAAAAAGACAAACCCTGCAGTGCATGTCAAGCCGGCAAACAAGTTGGAGCTGTCCATCGACCTAAGAACATCATGACAATCTCCACTCACTTCGAGCTCATTCACATTGACCTCTTTGGTCCAACAACCTATGAGAGCTTAGGAGGTAACAAATATGGCTTTGTCATTGTAGATGATTTTTCTAGGTATACTTGGGTGTTCTTTTTGAAAGAGAAGACACAGGTGTACAAGAAATTCAAGCATCTTATTGTCAGAGTACAAAATGAGTGGAAGGTGAATCTTGTAAAGGTCAGGAGTGACAATGGAAGTGAGTTCAAGAACTCCAAGGTGGAAGCATTTCTGGACAAGCATGGAATCAAGCATGAATTCTCAGGTCCATATGCTCCACAACAAAATGGAGTGGTGGAAAGGAAGAACAAAACTCTGATAGAGATGGCAAGGACTCTATTGGATGAGTACAAGACTTCACCAAGATTTTGGGCTGAAGCTGTCAATACTGCCTGCCACTCTATCAACAGGATATATCTACATCCACTACTCAAGAAAACTCCTTATGAACTGCTCACCAACAGCAAGCCTAACATTTCATACTTCAGAGTATTTGGTTGTAAGTGCTACATTTTTAGGAAAGACAAACGCCTAACTAAGTTTGAAGCTAAATCTGATGTTGGTATATTCCTTGGTTATTCCACTAACTCCCATGCCTATAGAGTCTTTAACACTTCCTCTAAGGTTGTTGAAGAATCTATAAACGTGGATTTTGATGAGTCTTACGGCTCCCAAGGAGAGCAAGTTGCTATTGATGTAGGAAATGATGATATTCTAAAGAAGTCCACTGGTGAGATCAGACCCACCATCAAGGAGGAGCCTGCCTCACCAAGTGATCAAGAACCCTCTTCTCCATCAATTCTTGAAGACACTGGAGTTCAAAATATAGAGTTCAAGTGCAACCCAGCCAATAATCAACTGGACTTAGAGGACCTTATGCACCCAGCTGTGTCACAAGAAGAACTACCGGTGTCACAGGCAACGCCATCAGCTGTGACACAGGCAATTAACCCCGATCCCCTTGTGATCAGTCGACTGCAGAAGGATCACCCTGTGGACAACATCATCGGTGCCATTAATAGGGGAGTGACCACTCGATCTCGAATTGCTAATTTTTGTGAGCATTACTCCTTTGTCTCAAATGTTGAACCCAGAACCATAGGTGGAGCTCTAAAGGATGCTGACTGGATCAATGCTATGCATGAAGAGCTCAACCAGTTTGAGAGAAATGAAGTATGGTCACTGGTGGAAAGACCTGAAGATCACAATGTGATTGAAATCAAATGGGTCTTCAGGAACAAGCAAGACACAATTGGACTGGTGGTAAGAAACAAAGCTAGACTTGTAGCTCAAGGGTTTACACAAGTAGAAGGTCTGGACTTTGGAGAAACATTTGCTCCCGTAGCAAGACTTGAAGCCATCAGAATCCTCTTAGCATATGCTGCTCATCACAACATTAAGCTTTACCAAATGGATGTCAAGTCAGCATTTCTAAATGGTAAACTTTCTGAACTTGTATATGTTGAGCAGCCACCTGGTTTTGAAAATGACAAGAAACCATACCATGTCTATAAACTACACAAAGCACTCTATGGTTTAAAACAAGCACCAAGAGCATGGTATGATACATTGAAAGAATTTCTAATCAGCAATGGATTTAAAATGGGCTTAGTTGATACAACTCTATTCACTAAGAGAAATGGAAAAGAATTATTTGTGTGCCAAATTTATGTCGATGACATAATATTTGGCAGTACTAACCGTTCCATGAGTGAAGAGTTTAGCAAGCTGATGACCAAGAGATTTGAGATGTCTTTGGATGGAGAACTCAAGTACTTCCTAGGACTTCAGATCCATCAACTAAAGGAAGGGACTTTTATCTCACAAGCCAGGACTCAGCAGGGCTGATGTTGAAAGAATTCTTGCTCAGGAGGTTAATGACCTGCTTGGAAGGATAATAAGGACACCTTCTGGTGCTGAGAAACAAGCTCTGCGTACTGAGTTCAAGACCAAGCAGAGAATGCTTTCTGGTGCCATTCCCATTCCTAAAGCTGATACTCCCCTTGCTGTACTTCCAGCTCAAATTGCACTGCCAGCTCCATCTGCTCCTAAAAGAAAAAGATCTGATACAGTGGAAATCACTGAGGAGCCTGCTGCAAAGAAGCCTGAACAAGAACCTGAAGTAGAGATAATCTCAGAAACAACCCAGAGCTCTAAGCCAACTCTCAAAGATCAGTTGGATCAACAGAAGCAAGCTCTTCAAGAAATCAAGAAGGAGATGCTACCACCGGTGTCACAGGTGGCTAGCCCAGGCAAGTCTTGTCTGCAGACATACCAGAGGAAAGGAAGAAAATCTCAGAGTTCAACAAGCATTGACTCTATTTCCTCCTTGGATGTTCAGAAACCAATGTCTCCTTCTTAGTTTCTAGTATCTGAAGCTGAAGAACAAGCTGCAGCAAAGGCTCAAGCGCCTTCATCTCCAAGACCAGCTTCAGTAGTGTCTCCAGTGGCTGCAGAACCAACAAGTCCACAGCTGTCTCAACCAGCTGTGTCTCAGGCAGGAGAAGACGCTCAGGCACAAGACTCTCACCGGTCCCCCTCACCTGTGCCATCGCCAGCTGACCCAGCTCAGTCAGTTCAAGCACCTGTGTCATCACCTGTGGCACAGGTCGGTAAGTCAGCTGAGCAAGAAGATAGCTCAGAGAGCTCATCTGATGATGGAAGAGGAGTGTCTGTATCTCCTCCAAGGCCAAGGGCAGCCAGAGCTGATTCTGATGAAAATTATCAGGCAGAGATTCATCTCCAAGTGCCAAATCAGCTGAAGAAGCTGAAGAAGAAGAAGAAGAGGAAGCAGCTGCAGAACATGAGGACAGCTCTTCCAGTCACTCAGTTGGAGCAGAAGATATGGAAGAAAAGTATCATTATATCTTTTCTCATGCTCTGAGGACTGAGGCCAAACAGATGCAATTCATTTCCAGAGCTGCTGCCAAGAAATTGCCAAAGAGTGATCCCAAGAGATCATAGAGCAAAGTTGCCTCGATGAGACCAAGTTCATTCATCAAGATGAGGTCAACAAACCCATATTTCTCTGAAGATCAGGAGTTTCTAGCTCTAACTTGCTCAGACCCCAGATTCCACAATGATCATCAAAGGGGTGTATACCATGAGATTCTTGCCTCAAAAGGATTTGTGGATTGCAAGACCATAGACTGGTCAGCCATGACAGATTCAAGACTGAGAGCAGTTCCTTCTCTGATCCAAGTCTCAGGTCTTGAATTCTTATGCAATCTCCAGCAAGATTATGATCCTGAGATCATCAAGGAGTTATATGCCACAGTTTGGATAGAACAAGAGAATCAGGATGTTATGCTCTGGAAGACAAGAGGTCAACTTCTTTCAATCACAGCTCCAGAGTTCAACAGCTTAATGCATGCCCCTCTGGAACCAGACATGCCAAATCTTTTCAAGCTTGCACCAGTTCCTAATGAAGTAAGAAGAAAATTCTATATAAGGAACTTCAGATTTCCTGCCAAAGCCCCTTCAGATCATGTCTATTTCAAGGGCATAACCATCACAGCCAAGCATCTGATCAAGATTCTTAATGTCACTCTTCAACCCAAAGGGAGAAACACAGATACTGTCTACAATGCAACCTGGCAGATATTGGTGCATATAGTTAAAAATCAGTACTTTGATGTAGCAAGATACATTTTTCATGAGATAGATGCTGTCACCAAGGGCAAAAAGGCTAAGCTGAGGTATGGATCGTACATCATGTACATGATCCTTCAAAGAACAAGTCCTCTGGACTCTACCCTTGATTTCTCTGTGAAGACTATCAAAACCCAGCTTAGACCTCAGGCAGATGATCATCCAGATGAGGTTGCAGTCCCTGCATTATTTGGAGACTCACCTGGACTAGCTGTGTCATCTCCCAGTCACACAGCTGCTCCACCTGCCCCTCCAAGGTCATCACCTGTTCCATGCCAAGTCCCCACCGGTGCCACAGCTGCTGCACCTGTGCCAGACACAGTTGATGATGCTGATGATGATGATGACCCCTCCTTCGACCCTGCCAGAGCTTATCAGAACAAGATCATGCCAGTTCAATTTGCTGCTCTACGTGAAGAAAATCGCCAGCTTCGAGAAGAGATCTCTCATCTGAAAGTCAACACGGATCAAGTTCAATTTCAGCTCCCAGATATGTCCAACCAGCTCTCAGAAGTTATTCAGCTGCTGAAGAGCAAGTCTTCTTGAAGCATCTCTTTCTCCTGTATTCTTTTTTGGGTGTTTTAGTGTCAAAGGGGGAGAGAGTAGAGTGGTGCAAGGGGCAAGGGGGAGAGAAAATGGTGTAAGGGGGAGAGCATGTTGGGAAATTATTTTTAAAATGATGTATCAAGACTTGGTTCTTCTTCTGTATCTTATGTCTTGATAACATTGTATCTCTTATGCAATCTTTTGCTCTGATACATGTCATATGCATTCTTATGCTCATTTTTATATTTTGGAATGCTCTGATATACACATGTTTGTTATGCTCTTCTGCACATTTTGCTCTGTCAAACATGTGTGAATGCTCAGATACATAGTTTGCTCTGTTATACATATGTATGCTCTGATATATACATGTCTATCATGCTCTGATATACATATCAAATGCTCTGATGCATGTCTTGCATGTTTTGTGCTCTGATATACATATGTTTGATATGACTTGCTCTGATTAATTATCAGTATCTGCTTCAGTTAGATAATGAAAATGATAAGGAATATAATGCTCTGATCATTCATCCAACATATCTAAACTGATAAGAATGCAAGTCATCAGAAAATACTTCCCATGCTTAAAACTTGTAAACTGTGCATCTCTTGTTAAACAAATCTTTTATGCACAGATTCAGGGGGAGTATATTCTATCAACATACACATGTTTCAATATTTTAATTCTATATATTTGAATGTGTGAAGCTTGGGTTGCCACTAACCACCAAAAAGGGGGAGATTGAAAGATTATCTAGGCCCTAATATGGTTTTGATGGTTAATGGCAACCTAAACTGGAATCTAATGTTTACATTGAGTGTAAGCAGAATTTACAGGTTCCATGAAGATGGGTTATCCAGCGAAGGATGGCCACCAAAAAGGGTACAAGGTGGTTTTAAGGACAAAGAGATGGCTGTGCTAGGCAGCTGTGTCACAGTTGAGAAGAAGCCGGTGCTGTGCAGGGAGATGCAAGCAAGGTGATGGTGGCTTGATGAGTCAAGGGCCGTGACTTCAGTTGGTGGCAGGTAAAGCCTAGATTTGCTAGTTTATTTGAGTCCATAGGAATCACCCGTACTATCAAGAGGGATGAAACAGTAGCAGTTGTCTAAGGGAACCTTGCTCATTGCTCAGAGTGTTGGTCAAGAGGATTAATGCTTTGAGGTCAATTGCCCTGTGTCAATAGCTTTGCACAAAGTATGAAGCTGTTTTGTGTTAGTGCTCTGCAGTGCTAACAGTGAAAACCCTAGAGCTTTAGGCACCTGTGTGACACAGCTGTGTCACAGATGGTCTTCCGCTCTATGACTCAGGTACATCTCTGTACCAGGGGAGAGCTTGAAAATGCTAAGGTATCTACACTGCGATAGGCGGTCTGCAGCGTCAGGAGTCTGTCGGAGGTTCTCTCCTTATAGGTATTAGAGTTTGATGTATGCTGAGGGCATGTCATGTGCCAAGACCGGGCTGAGTATTGCGGCTATCAGCTAAGGGTTCACCTGTGTGTGCCGCCGGTGACACAAGTGTCGGTCTGCCTGAGTCGGGTACAGTTGGGCGTAGTGTGTAGCTGTGTCACCGGTGGCTGACACCGGTGGCTCACTTAATCCTACATGGCAACAGTATAACGGTTAGGTGCCTGAGGACCCTATATATAGGGGACCAGGGAAGGACTCTATCCTCAACCTTGCTCAAATCAGTGATTCACATACGACCGTTGCAAAGCCTCCAACCACTCCACAAGAGCCAAAAGCCTAAGGGTTAGTTCGAGTGAGTTTGTGAGCTAGAGCACGAGCAAAGGTTCCTCCAAGTGATTGCTGCTGCATCATCTGTTACTCTTGGAGTTTGTCTACTCCTAGACGGGTGTAGGAGTTGCTGATACCACCCAAGCTTGTGTGGGCTGGATCAGTAAGTTTGTGAAGGAGCATCGAGGTCATCCTACTGCAAGGCAAAAGGACCTCCACAAGCAAAGGAAGAGACCTTCAAGGAAGGTACTCGGAGGACAAGCACGATTCAGTGCTGACTATCACTTCGGAGTAGTCTCTCCAACGGAGACGTACCTCTCTGCAAAGAGTAGGGAACTTCGGGATAAATCTACTTGTCTCTCTCTGAGTGCTTAGCTTACTTCCTTTAGCAGTCATATTCATTGCATGCTTGTATGATCTGAGATACCATTGTTCATCTGATTCAGATCTACTTTATACCTGCTTGACTTGCTTTATGCCTGCTTGATCTAGCTGTGTATCAGGTGTTATATATCATCTTGTGTATCTGTCTTAGTCACCTGTGTCACAGCTACTCTGGTTGCATTCCTGTGCTAGGTTATCAGACCACCTGTGTGATCCACCTGTGTGACAGCCACGTGTTATTTCACTTGTCATATTTCACCTGTGCTAGGCACCTGTCACACAGGTAATTGAATCTGATAATCTACTAAGTCAATATCCTGCTAACAAGATCAAAAGGAAGTGATTTTAATTAGCCTCCAATTCACCCCCCTCTAGTCGGCACCCTTGGTCCTTTCAATAAGTCCTAGTTACTTTATTTAGTCATATCGCTGCTATAACTCAATTGTTTATATTTCTAAAATGTTTCGTGATGTGTGCAGTGATATCAATTCGCCTGTGTTCGTCAGCTTGATCCTGGACTGAAGAGAAGATACACAGGGAGGGCCTGGAAGTTAATTCTGGACTCTCACAGACTTCTTGGCATTGAATCGAGTTACCGATGCTGCTTTTCTTGTCCTTACAATTTAGTGATCACTGCAAGTAAAGCATATAGTGTCAGGAAGCATGGCTGGAAATACCATTAAGGAAATTTTCTATCAATTATCATCAAACAGGTTCAAACTGTGCTTAGACCTACACCCAGAGTTGTCATTTTTGTGGTATCAAGTTCAGTGGGCTCAACAAAATGATCGTCTCTGCTGCATAAAGAATGGGGAGTTGCCATTAGAAATTTTATTTGATAAGGTCAAAGTTGCAACAAAGAACAGCACACATAAAACAGTTAAATATACATGTAATTTTAGGATTTAAAATCTTTGGTCTATAATTTATACATTGTTGGATCGGTGGCTTCCGACAGAGGGGGGGTGAATGTCGGACGAAAAATTTCTTCTCAAGATTAGAACACAAAACTATAGATTAGCTATTGTGTTCAAGTCAAAGAATGCAACGGAAAAGCGATTAACAAATGGATTAAAAACAAATCAGCAAAACACAGTCAGACCGGAAGTTCCGGTGTCAATATCGGATGTTCCGATCTGACCGGAGGTTCCGGTGTCACCCCTCTTTTGAGCGCTCTGGAAAAATCGGAACTTCCGACTCCTGGATCGAAACTTCCGGTCTGGGTCGGAACTTCCGACTCCCGGATCGGAACTTCCGATCTACCCGGAGGTTCCGATGGCACCCCTATTCTGAGCGCTCTGGAAAAATCGGAACTTCCGACTCCTGGATCGGAACTTCTGGTCTGGGTCGGAACTTCTGACTCCTGGATCGGAACTTCCGATCTGGATCGGAACTTCCGGAGTAAGAAATCGGAACTTCCGGTTTTTGCGAAACAGCAGATCGTCGCTCGGAAAAACGTTCGCAGATTTTGATCCACCCAACGAAATTGAATGAAATTTTGCACAAAGGTGGACAAAAGACTTACGGAGCTATTCCAAGTGGAATTATGTCAAAAGCTCATCTGTGCTAAGAGAAATCTCCAATTTACTAACAGCTGGTCCAAGAACAAACGAGAGGAGAAACTTGCACGAAATTTAATCTATTGATTCTTAGAACTTGTGAGGGATTTTGATGTTCAATCAATGGAGAAACATCTCACACGTCCTAGCAATCTATTCCACCAAACAAAACTCAAGAAACAAGCCTCCGATCATACCAATTGCAAAACCCCAATTTCTTTCTTCTCCCTCAAGCAATCTCAAGAACTCAACAACGTGAAGAACAAGATTGATTCTTGGATATGCAGGGATGGAATCAAATAGAACGTGATTACTCCATCACTAACTTGCCATATCAAAAATCAAATCACAAGAAAAACGAGGGAACGAAAATCAAGAAGATTCACCAAGAGAAGAACTCAAGAACACATGGGGATTAGGGAAATCTTTTTGTATTGGATTTTCGTGGGTTTTCTTTGGAGTTTACAAGCCTCTCATCTAGGCAAAAGCACTTCACAAAGTGCAGCTCTCACAAACTAATCAAAAGGCTCAAGGGTTAAGAAAACCCTCATCACCTATTTATAGTGGGGAGGGACAACCCCCTCTTCCACTCTTGGGTCTCATGCCCTAATGAGCCTAACTACCTAGCACGCATCCCAAAGCGTCTAAGTAGCTTAGCTACCTCTCGATTTTCCTTCCACCCTAAGCTATCAACCTTAAACCGCTTCCGGCCGCTGCCGCAGTTTCTTGGTTGAGCTTCGGTGGTTTCCGCGTTTTTACCAAAACGCCCTCGCACTGACTTGGTCCTCACGTCTTGTCTCCACCCGCTTTCTTGTCGTCCGCGTACATGCTTTTAAGCCACACGATGTCGTCGCCACCTCCTTGACCGCATCTCAGCCCTCCAAGCTATCATGACAGTCCATATGGCCGAACCATCGCCGCACCCAACTCGCACCTGCACACAATAGACCAAGCAAAGCGTTGCGAGCACAAGTTTTCCACTTGACCCATGTCAGCCGAGAAAAATCCTTTATCCACTCAATTTTTCCTTGAGACAAATTGAGAAACTCAATCAAACAACCACAAATTCAACACCGAATTCATGCAACCTCAAATTCACCGCAACACAAAGTGGCAAGATATTCATCACACAGATGGACACGTCATCACATGACTCACATACATTATTATGGAAATTTGGTAACAAAAATTAAAGTTGGAAAATCTTGCCTGGAGCAACTCCAGCAACACATAAAAAGAAGCAAAGATATGTGCACATACATATCATAGCTTATCTTCTTACGGAGATCAGTATGTTACGGGTCAACAAAGTGCAAATCTTCTCTAGGAATGGTACAACATATTGAAGGAGCAATATATGGCCTAGAAAACATGAGATAGATCGTTAAGTCTTCAACAACGCAACAAGCATTGTGCTCTTAGTTAACTATTGAATCCCTATAGTAGGATGGCATGTGCCACAAGTCAAATGTGTCACTCCATTTGAAAAAATATATTGACTACCCCGCGGGAAAGACAACCTTTCGTTAGATGATATTCACTACCCCACAGGAAAGACAAGACAACATTTCGTTAGTCGCACGTAAATTACCATTTTTCATAAATAGATGTTAATGTTTAAGTTGAAGCTGCCTCTCCTATCACAGTAGTAATGACAAGCTTAGAGTAAAATTTCATCAAGAGTGGGCATACGCAGAAATTGGACCAGAGCATTCTGGAACTTCTGCTTGAAAGTCTCTACCGATCCTCACTTTAGTTTCATATGGTTCAGCATCCAACAACGTATATCCTATCAAACCAAGACCTCGGCGAGGTCTTTGAATGTGCTTGGGTGATCCATCTTTCGTACTTAACAACTTTTCACGCCGCCTCTTAGGATTCGTTCTTCAACAATCCAGGCAATACCACTCTTTACTTGGTATTTTCTTGATGTGACAGTAGCAGCAATGCAAATGGAATGCTCCTTAACGAGGAGGAATCCAAATGGAATGCCAGTGAACTCAAGCTCGAGGGTGAATCCAATTTTTTTTATTACGAATGGCTTGAATTTCTTCTTCTGGCATAAAAACTGGTTCTCTGTAGATCTCCTTAAGCATCTATTAGATTTTGAAGTCATTTGCTCTGTTACTGATGATGAATAGTACGGTATCCCACGTATTAGGGGGATCCGTGTACGGTTCCCCGGGACTTTAGGAAGGTACAACTTACCTGGTAAGGATCCTCGGACGATAAGGTAGCCCCTCTCGGGAAGGAAAGAAACCCCTTGAACTAGGAAGTCAATCCCGACGTTTAAGGAAACCGGAGTCTTACTCGGGTGTGAGTCCACCTCCAGTATGACCTCGGGAACCCCCTATATAAGGGTCAGCAACTCCATAGGGGAGGACAAGCCAAACAGATCCAACAGATCAATCTAGTCGCAGTACAAGCAGGCGAAGCCCTAGAAGACCCGCTGCCCTCGAAGGAGTCGAGCCCGGCGGTTTAGATTAGATTAGTCTACGATTAGGCCTAGGGTAGCTACTAACATACACCCCCCTTTGTAAGCGTATTCTCCATCAATATATAGCAACAGGACGTAGGGTTATTATCCTGAGGGAGGTCCGAACCTGTATAAAAACGGATGTCCCCTGCTGTCAGAATCCCTGGCACTTGGGCCCTAGAGGTCCCTACCCCCCAGTAATCATCATCTCACGAGTACCGTAAGATCGCCGATTCACCGATCGTCGACAGATGGCGCCGACCGTGGGGACCTCTCCGGACCAAGTTGTCCAGGAGGAATCGAAGTCGGCAGGATGCGCAACTAAGCGCGATCAGATCCTAGCGCCGGGAGCGCAACCATCATCGGTTTCGACCGAGGAGGAAGCCGCGAGCCCGGCAGGAAGACCGATTGTAATCTCTCCCCGTACTGGGTACTCGGACCAGGGCTTCTACGACAACTTTGGCCCTATGGACCCATACCCGGTTACGGATCGAGTAGATTTCGGAGACTACGCCCCTGGAGAGGACTCGGATGGCGAAGCAGACAACTTCAGATCCGAGTGCGCCAGGGCCTTCAGCGGGAAGCTGGTCTTAAACGATGACTTCCCGGCAGGAATGACCAGCCCCATGGTTGGAATTTCCCCTGCAAACTCTGGTCGAGAGGATGATCAACCCGCGTCGCGTCCGATGAGGACAACGCGATGGAGTACGAATACACGTCGCCCAGTCAAGGACCACGCATGGTACTCGCGATCAACGATGGTCGAGAAGACCTCGAAGATCAGAATCTGCCTGGGGGCTTACAGCCACAGAATGCGATGGCTGCCTCCCACATCAACGGGGGCTTACCCGCCGCCGAGGAAAAGACTCCTCCACGGGACGGAGGTCTGCCTCCCGATGGGGAGAGATCCCCCCCGGGAACAAGAGAGTATGTGTCCCGGACTGCTCGAAGACTTACGGAAGTGCGCAATCTGCTGTCACAACCTCCCGTGGCGGATCTATCGACACCCGCGGGCGTGCAGTGGCTGCAACGGCTGGGGGCTGACCTCCAAGAGGCTCAGAACCAAGCCGAATCTTCCCGAGCCCAGTCGGCGACTCGAAGCTCTACTCGGGTGGACTCCCCTCCTCCGCGAGAAGAACGGGATCGGGAGGGACAGCACCCCAGGAACAGGTCTCCCCCAAGGAGGCCACCGGTCGACCTCCGAGAACAGCTCGAGAAGCGTTGACACCAGAGACGCCAACAGGAGCAACAGCCTTCTCAGAGAGACTACGTACAAAACGCCACCGCCCCGGGCCGAGCCTCGACCTCAGATAGCGGTGAGAATACGCCTTATCGGGGTTCCTTCAGCGGATGCCAGGCGCTATCCCAGGAGCTCCGTCAGGCACGCTGGCCTTCTCGTTTTAAGCCCGGCTCGCTTGAATCATACGACGGAACCACGAATCCCGTGGAATTCCTCCAGATCTACACCACCGCGATTGAAGCAGCTGGCGGGGACGAGAAGGTTATGACCAACTACCTTCCTACCGCCCTCAGAGGGGCAGCAAGGACATGGTTGACGAATCTACCCCCAGGAACCATCTGTTCATGGGGACAGCTATGCGATATGTTACTCGGGAACTTCCAAGGCACCTTCCCCAGACCTGGTCGGGTCGACGATCTGTTCCTAGTCGTCCAGCGACCAGACGAGACTCTCCGAGAGTTTACCAAAAGGTTTAGTGCCGTCCGCAACACTATCCTTGAGATAAGCGACTCGGATGTCATCCGCGCCTTCACTCGAGGCAGTAGAAACGAGATGTCCACGCACGATCTGATCATGCGGCCACCAAAAACCACCAGGCAGCTCATGGATTTGGCCGAGAAGGCCGCTTGTGCGGAGGAGACCCTACGCTACATCAAGCAACAGCGGGGAGAGTCAACCGGTTCTCCCCTCCAGACGAAGGGCGATTCGCGCAAAGCTAAATGCAAGAAGAAACCCTCTGGAGGGAACAAGGAGAAAAGGGTCAGAGCCGACGAGGTAATGGCCGAGGTCTCCGAGAAACGCCCCTGGCGACCGCGCCCCAAAGATAAGCCTACCACTTCCTCCGACAAGTCGTCCGAGCCCTGGTGCGACTTTCATCAAACCGACTCGCATGATCTGCGACAGTGTCGCATCTTCAAGAAGTATCTTCGGGAAGAGAGAGAGAAGTTCCGCGAAGAGAATCCTCAGGTCGCCAACAACAGTCAGGAGACGACTTCCGACGAGGACGGTGACTCCACCCCTGAGCATTTCCAGGGGCATGTCAGAGCAATCGAGCACATATTCGGGGACTCAACCTCTTACGAATCCAAGAGGCAATACAAGGCGATCGCCCGAGAAGTCCTCGCAAACGTACCACGAGTCCCTCGAGCGATCAAGTGGTCCGAGGTCACAATCTCTTTCGACCAGACCGATTGCCCCGAAAACTGCGCTCGGCCGGGACGATACCCGATCGTGGTCGAGCCCACGATCAACAACTGCCGAGTAGGCCGCGTGCTAATAGATGGAGGGAGCTCCCTCAACATCCTATTCGCCAACGCCCTCGACGCAATGCAAATACCGCGGTCATCCGTTCAGACGGTATCGCACGCTTTTCACGGCATCGTCCCGGGCTCATCGGCCGCGCCGATCGGGCAAGTCACGCTCCCGGTTACCTTTGGCGCGCCGGAAAACTTCCGAACAGAAAAAATCCTGTTCGATATGGTCGATTTCAAAACAGCATACAACGCCATTTTGGGACGCCCCACCTTGGCCAAGTTTATGGCAGCCACACACTACGCCTATCAGTGCGTAAAGATGCCGGGCCCGAAGGGAGTCCTTGAGGCAGGATGTTCCCCCAGAGAAGCATTCCTCTGCGACAAGCACAGCCTTGACCACGTACTAGCACTCCTGGGGAACAAGGAGCATATGCCCTCGAAAACCAACACCGCCGTGCAGACTCACGGCGAGGTAAAAGTAATTCCTCTGGATCTAGCAGAACCCTCCAAAACAGTCCGAATCGGGACTATGCTTGACCCGGACTTAGAATCATCCCTCATCATCTTCCTCCGGGGCAATTCAGATGTTTTCGCGTGGCGACCATCCGACATGCCTGGAATCCCCAGGGAAGTGATCGAACACAGGCTGGCCGTACGCCAGGATGCCGCACTAGTAAAGCAGAAACTACGGCAATTCGCCCCTGATCGGAAGGAAGCTATCAAGGTGGAAATCGAGAAACTTTTGAAAGCTGGGTTCATCCGAGAAGTCGAACACCCTGAATGGCTCGCCAATCCAGTCATGGTTAAGAAAGCCAACGGAAAATGGCGAATGTGCGTCGATTTCACGGATCTTAACAAAGCTTGCCCAAAGGACGCTTTCCCCTTACCCCGAATAGGCCAGATAGTAGACTCAACATCAGGGTGCGACTATCTAAGCCTTCTCGATGCCTATTCGGGCTATCACCAGATAAGCATGTGTCGGGAGGATGAGGAGAAGACTTCGTTCGTAACTCCCTTCGGGGTGTTCTGTTACTCAAAGATGCCCTTCGAGCTAAAAAACGCAGGAGCAACATATCAGCGCGGAATGCAGCTTGCCCTCCACAGCCAAATCGGTCGAAACGTTGAAGCTACGTCGACGACCTCGTCGTGAAAACAAAGAAGAAAGAAAACTTGCTCTCGGACCTACTGGAGACATTCACCAACCTCCGAAGAAACAGAATAATGCTGAACCCGGAAAAGTGCACCTTCGGAGTCAGCGCCGGGAAACTACTCGGTTTCTTGGTATCGCACCAAGGATTCGAAGCAAATCCGGATAAAATACGAGCGATAGCGGAGATGAAATCCCCTAAGACGATCCGAGACGTCCAAAGACTCACGGGTTGCATGGCCGCCATGAGCCGGTTCATATCCCGACTAGGCGACCGTGGAATCCCGTTCTTCAAACATCTACGACAACATGACGGCTTCGAATGGACAGCGGAGTCAGAAGCGGCATTCCAAGAGCTCAAAGAGTACTTAACCACCCCTCCGGTGCTGGTCGCGCCTAATCCCGAGGAAGGGTTACTGCTTTACATCGCAGCCGGGCCGTCCACGGTCAGCGGCGTGTTGACGGTAGAACGCGGAACTTCGGAGCACCGCGAAAAGACCCAGAAACCAGTGTACTACATCAGCGAGATCTTGCATGGACCCAAAGAGAGGTATCCCCAAGTTCAAAAACTCCTGTATGCAGTCCTCACCATATCTCGTAAGCTTCGACATTATCACAGTCCCGACCATTTACCCCTTGGGAGAAATCCTTCGTAACCGGGAGGCCATCGGCCGAATCGCCAAGTGGGCTGTTGAGCTCGGCGAATTCGATATCCACTTCATTCGGCGCACGGCGGTCAAATCACAAGTTCTCGCTGATTTTGTCACTGAATGGACGGAGCCCGACTGTTCGGCGTCACCAGCAGTAAAGGACGACATCTGGATACTGCACTTTGACGGTTCCCTAACCATCGAAGGAGCGGGGGCTGGGATAATCTTAACCTCTCCGACTGGAGAACGCCTGCAGTACATACTACAGATTGACTTCCCGGCCACGAATAACGTCGCCGAGTACGAAGGTTTGTTAGCCGGTCTCAGAGTCGCTTCCGCACTCGGTATTCGCCGCCTCCTCGTTAACGGGGACTCGCAATTGGTGGCAAGGCAGGTCTCGAAGGAATACCAGACCACAGACCCGAATATGGCAGCTTACCTTGCGGAGGTGAGGAAACTAGAGAAGAAGTTCATCGGTTTCGAAGTACGATATATCCCTCGAAAGGATAATTGCCAGGCCGACAGCCTTGCTCGCCTAGCTTCCTCACGATCTCCATGCCCACCCGGGGCCTTTGTAGAAAGGATCTCCACGCCGTCCGTGGTTTCTCCTGAACCTGTGGACGAAGGAGTGGCAGCTAAGCACCACTCAAGGGTGTCACCAGGTCTTGACGCTCCGAGGGGAGTGGCGGGATGCCTCGTCGCTCCTCTCGATCTTGAAGAGTCGTGGATAGAACCCATCCGCAGGTACCTTCTCGATCGAACTATACCTGAGGACGATACGCTTTCCGAGCAAATTGCCCGACGCGCCAAGATGTACTCCCTGGTCGATGGGGCCCTTTATCGACGAGGGGCCCACGGAGTGCTCATGCGGTGTATCTCTCAGACGCAGGGTATAAGATTACTCGAAGAGATCCATGGAGGGGTGTGCGGGGCACATGCATCTTTCCGAACCCTGGTCGGAAAGGCCTTTAGACAAGGATTCTATTGGCCGACAGCCCTACATGACGCGAGCGAGTTAGTGAAGCGATGCCGTCAGTGTCAATTTCACCGCAGACGCATTCACCAGCCCGCCCAAGCATTACAGACTATTCCCTTGTCATGGCCATTCGCCATATGGGGCCTCGATATATTAGGGCCGTTCCCAGTGGCACCTGGGGGCTATAAGTTCCTCTTCGTCGCGATCGATACGTTCACCAAGTGGATCGAGGCAGAGCCTGTCGCACAGATCACGTCGGAAGCCGCCAAACGATTCATAATGCGAAACGTCATGACCAGGTTTGGCGTCCCGAGCAGGATCATAACCGACAACGGAACCCAGTTCTCCAGCTCCGACTTCATCGAGTACTGTAGCGGGCTCGGCACCACGATATGCTATGCCTCGGTTGCACATCCACAAAGCAACGGTGATGAGGACATCCCTAACATCGATACAACCTTAGTCAAGGGTCATGTAACACGAGCTCGAGCACGCCAACTTAATTGTCAGGTAAATTCGTTTCTTGGAGCTCCGTCATTTTATATGAACTCCATGATGCTGCCTAAAGGAGATGATGTTATGTTACTCAGGAACATGGGTTCAAGTGAGGAGAAGGATGGCAGCGCTACAAGGATGGAGTCACCGTGAGGGACGACTTATATTTAGTAGATGGTGCTGCGTCACCTCTTCTTGGGCCCAAGGGTCTTGTAAACCATAATGGGGCCCCATGCCAACCCCCCGTAGGTCTTGGTACTGTTCACGTGCACTGTTCACACGCGTAAACAGTACCGTGAACAGTACCCCTTCCCCTTTCTTCTCTCTTTAAATAGCAGCCGTCACTCCTAGGGTTAATCGGGTTTCATTGAATTGTTTAGCTACTGCTACAATGTTGCATCTACAAGTCGTGTAGGACTACCGCCTTGTTTAGACCGCCAGTGGAATCCCACACTTTGTTCTTTTAGCTCTTGTGCCAATTTTATACTCGCAATTTCAGATTGCAATCTTAGTTCTTGCTGGTTCTTCGGTTGCTTGCAGGAACTCGAACTTCGTTGTTCAGGTTGATCGCGCCTGCGGCAAGGTCAATAACCATCGGAGGTTGGTTTAGCGATTGCTAAGGCGTATCGTCACGTACGGTATAGTCGGATCGTCAAGGTCAAACTCCACCAAATCGATAGTTACCTTCGCCTCACCAAAAGATCGGGCCACCGTTACATCAAACGGACAGGTCGAGCGCGCCAACGGACTTATACTTCAGGGGATGAAAACCCGCGTCTTCGACAGACTCTCCGCCCACGCCAAAGCTTGGGTACGCAAGTTGCCCTCCGTACTTTGGGCTTTACGGACAACCTCCAACCGGGCTACAGGGGAAACACCGTTCAGTTTGGTATATGGAGCCGAGGCCATGCTGCCATCCGAGTTGGCCTTAAAGTCACCACGGGTCGAATTGTATACCGACAAGGAAGAAATCCCTCGAAGAGAGGATGACCTCAATTTCATCGAGGAAAAGCGGACGCAGGCCCTGCTCCATGCCACCCAATACCAGCAGAACCTCCGTCGTTACTATGACAGACATGTTCGACAACACACTCTACAAATCGGCGACCTCGTCCTACGCCTCGTACAAAATAAAAGCAACAGCAATAAGCTTTCTCCCAAGTGGGAAGGTCCTTACATGGTGGTCGAAGTAACTCGACCAGGGTCTTTCCGACTAGCAATGGAGGACGGTCGAGTTCTAACAAATTCGTGAACATCGATCGACTTCAGAAGTTTTATGTTTGAGGCAAGTCGACTGCCCACTCGAGAACATCTCTCGAGTAGGCAGTCGGGGGGCTGGTCCGAAGGCTTAGAAACAAAAGTCATTTCATCACAAAATGATAGAGTTTTTATACATGTCTGATACGAGGGCTACGTATTTACAAATCGGGTAGGCGCAGCCGCCCAGAAAAATCTTGAGCGACGCGATCTAGTTCCGCCAGACGATCAGGGAGGCTTTCTGTGGCTCGAATAGACGCGCCAACTGTGGTAAGCACTAGCTCTAGGTGGTCCGCCATTCTCAGCAGGTTCTCCTCAGCGGACGAAGCTCACGCCTTCTCCCGAGATAGGGCATCGGAAAGCCAGGTTAATTCGTCTCGAAGCCGAGCCGATTCGTCTCGAAGTGACTGGACCTCGCCGCGAACAGAGTTCCACTTATCACGGGCACTCTAAGAAGAAAAAAAAACGTCAGATGGGCCGACAAGGTTGTCTGATAAGAGCAACGTCGAGCAGGAACTTTTCCTACCTCCACCAAGGACCCAAGTAGCAACGCTATGGGGTCATCTCCGATCAAGGCTTCCCCGCCCTGATGACTAGTCGCCGGCTGGTCTCTGATGGGTGAAGGGGAGGGGGCCACGCCAACTGACCTCCGACCAGGAAGTAATCGGATTGACGACTTCCTCCGCGGAGCAGCACGAGGAGCGGGTTTCGGTGGAGAAATCTCCCTGCAGGTCTCTTTTAGAACACGGAACTAGGAGTAAAAGATGCGACAAAGCAAGAAGAAGGAGGATGATACCTTGCCCTCTTCAGCGAAATAGAGCGTTTTCGTCGGGCCAAGGGATCTCCCGCTCCGCGAAGACAGGGCAACGGAGCGAAGCCCGATTCACCCTGCACCGTCTCTTTCACCTTCTCGGCAGGCATGGGGCCCCCGTCGCGCTGGTCCTCTGCCGCGGCCGAGCCCCGACTAAGGATAGAGGGCCCAGCGTCGGGATCTTCAATTCCGCGTCCTTCTATCTGCAGAAGAGGTCCATCACGCAAGGCCAGCATGAGTTGGGCGTGAAGGGTTGAAATTCCTAAAAAAGAAAGGATTACCGCTAGAACCTCTTCCCGCTCAAGCTGAAGTCGAAGGGGTAGCGATGTGGGGACCCCCGGGCGGTCGGGTGGAGGTACACGTTTGAAGAGAGCCTTTACCTTCTCGGATACCTCCGCTTCCGAGAGGGCTGTTCGGTACAGGGAAAAAGTTAGGACGCCCCAGCAAGTCCTTATTGCTAGGGTATGGGGGAGCAGACTTACCCAGCTTTTTCCGCCGTTGGTATGGATCGTTAGTCGAGTCCCAAGCGCCTATTTCCCTGAATCGCAAAGGGCAGATTCCGCGCCTGATGAAGTCGGCGGCAACGTCGGCCGCGAATAGGCCTCGGGTTCGGAGATTCTTGATTTCCCCGACAAGCTGTTGGAGACGGAAGTCGAGCAGGGACTCGTCGGTCCAGCTGGATGCCACGTCGGGTGGAGTTCCCCAGTACCTTATGCCCAAGAGGGGGAACGAGGGGCGACAATAGCACCACTCATGTTCCCATCCTGGGAAGGATCGGATTCCAGTAGTGTCGATGTACTCCTCGATCCTATCTTCTCGGAGTCGGACACTCGCGCCTCCCGCTATCTTCTTCTGGGTCCTCTCCATCTTGTGATAATATCGGAATAGATCCAAGGATGGCCGGGTTCCAAGGAAAGCTTCGCACAGATGGGCGAACACACTCAAGAGAGTGTACGATGCCGGGTCAAGATTTATCACCTCAACTCGGTAGAACTGGAAAATTGAGTGTAGGAAGGTTGAAGGAGGCAAGATGAATCCACACCGGAAGAAGTCGGGGAAGATAACCAGCCGGCCGGGTTCACGTTTGGGGGCTTCCTCGCCCCGGACATGGCGGAATTCGGCTTGGCGGGTGGATTGGATAAGAGTTAGCTCTAGGGAAGACGCGAGTTTTACTTCGGTCATCTCCGAGCGCGGCCATGAACCGTCGACCAACGGGCTCCCGGCCATGGCGAAGAAGGAGAGCAAATGAGCTGGAAGGCAAGGGACAGTGCGGGCAAAACCCCAATCCTTGGACTTCTGAAGATTTAAACGTTCGCCGAGCCCGGGCGCGGTTCACGGCACGATCAGTTCCATCGCATTTAATACGGGCAGTTGCTTTTTCCGCCTACGGGACGTGGCGCGGGAAAAAGAGGGCCTGACAACCCACGATCGCCGTAATAGCAGCAACGGCACGGAGAGAGAAAAGATTCTTCATCACCACGCGAAATTTCCGCCACGATGGGTCAGTTTCCTAGAAATACGCCAGGCAGACGCGTGTCCGTGATCGACGGATCAGATCAGCTCGGAAAAGCTTTCTGGTTTTTCCAAAGGATTATTCCGATAAGGTTTATACGACTACTCGGTAGGGATTGAACCTACTCGGGGAGTCATCGACAAGGACTACTCGGATCGCCTACTCGGAGCTTTCCTCCGACAAGGGCAGATTTCCAACAGAACCATCACGACCTCACTTCGCGTACTGATGGGGGGCTTGATGATGAATAGTAAGGTATCCCGCGTATTAGGGGGATCCGTGTACGGTTCCTCGGGACTTTAGGAAGGTACAACTTACCTGGTAAGGATCCTCAGACGATAAGGTAGCCCCTCTCGGGAAGGAAAGAAACCCCTTGAACTAGGAAGTCAATCCCGACGTTTAAGGAAACCGGAGTCTTACTCGGGTGTGAGTGCACCTCCAGTACGACCTCGGGAACCCCCTATATAAGGATCAGCAACTCCATAGGGGAGGACAAGCCAAACAGATCCAACAGATCAATCTAGTCGCAGTACAAGCAGGCGAAGCCCTAGAAGACCCGCTGCCCTCGAAGGAGTCGAGCCCGGCGGTTTAGATTAGATTAGTCTACGATTAGGCCTAGGGTAGCTACTAACATACACCCCCCTTTGTAAGCATATTCTCCATCAATATATAGCAACAGGACGTAGGGTTATTATCCTGAGGGAGGCCCGAACCTGTATAAAAACGGATGTCCCCTGCTGTCAGAATCCCTGGCACTTGGGCCCTAGAGGTCCCTACCCCCCAGTAATCATCATCTCACGAGTACCGTAAGATCGCCGATTCACCGATCGTCGACAGTTACTGTTGAGAATAAGCAATGCATACTTGGGAACATTCTAGGAGATTGGTGAGTTCTCATGAATACCTAGATATTTGTCATGTAAGATATTAGAGATAATTCTTCATGGCAAAGTGAGAAACTTCTAGAATACATTGGAGGATTACAAGAGAAAGATATTTGAGGAGAATACTCTTAGAAGAAATAAGGATAAGTATAGTAGAGATATTTTAAAGGAGCACTCTAGAATTAGAGAATATTAAATAGGTAAATATTTTAGAAGATAATTTTAGAGAAGAGATTTTAGTGTAGGGTTTGGATGATGTGTGCCACTTGGTACTAATCCAACGGGTTTGTGTAACTATATATAGTGGTGCCACCCCTCCCCCCATGTAACTTAATGAGCCACCATGAGTATGAGAGAATAATTGAGTGTGGCATGGAGCCATCAAAAGTAGAACAAAAGTTCTCCCGAACTTCCAAACATTTTAATTGTACAACCTTCTTCCCTCTGAAGTATTTCTGCAGTTTATAATTAGTCAGGTTCCATTTTAAGTAATATGATAGGGAACTCGAAAGTATAGGTAGTAGTTTTGCACTAAACAAAATTGAGGATAACTTAAAAAAACACTAAACCTCTTTGATTTGCGGAATTCCAAAACTCAAGAATGGGGGGGATGCAGAATAGAATCAAAGCAAAGGTCATGCCATAATCCATGAAACCAAAGGATATGCATGAACATTGCCCACCCACACAACTACGAACGGATCATGAGGACACATGTATGTGAACCTACCACGCTCCACTTGCCTCACATAATCGAATTCTCTCTTATCACAGCATCACATCTATGTATCGAGTGGCAGCCTACCGTAGTACCATATCAAAGAGTTGCAAACATACCTAGATCTTCGTGGCGGAGGAGTTCTGCTGCTCCAGCAGCACATGGCGGTCGCGCTCCATCGGGTCGCCGGAGAAGGGCATCGCTTCCTGCATGAGTGGTCCATGAAGAAAAAAATCACGAAGATCCAACTAAAATTAGCAGAGCAAGAGAAGGCGAGGCTAGGGTTTAGGTTTGGGAGATGCTGAACCGAAATAAGGATAACGAGCCCGACGGGGCTGGGGAGATCTGGAGAAGTGGGAAGATTTAGGTGTGATTGCGTTGCGAGACAGCGGGTGGGTGGGAAGCGGAAGGAGCTCAGGAGTTGCTAGAGGGTCCCGCTCGGTTGGTGAGGTGCTCGGGACAAAGGCGCGCCGGAGCTGTTTTCTTTTTGTCCACAATCAGTTTTTTCTACCGTACAATGGTAAGGACTCAGGATTGCCTCTCTCGTCTCTTGACATATTTCCCTCCCTCTTGTCGTTTCCCTCATCCTCCTATCATCTCCCTCAAGTCCTTCGCCACCACTGCCACCGTCCAGCTGCCCCACCCTTTGTGTCCTACCTCGGTCTCTTTTTTCACCTTGTTAGCTCACTTATGACCTCAGAAAGCCGCAAAGCCAAAAAAAAATAGGCTGCTATGAGAATTAGTTTTTCATATTTTTGTTGGTTTAGGAGAAACTCCTAAATAACAGCTTCCCGAGCTTATGATGTTCAGCCTTTGAAAAATACCCTTTGACTTGGTCTAGTAAGTACGGTCGATTGCCACCGTGTGCCCTGCGGCCACTCATCCCTGCCCTCTTCCTCTCTCTCCCCCGAGAACCCCCACCCGTCCCACCGCCAGTCACCCGACCCCACCGCCACCATCCTCGCGTCTGCTCCCTTGCCATCCTCCTCCCCGGTCCCGCCGCCATCCTCCCTCCCCCATGGGGGCGCTCGAGCGCCCCCATCCGCCTACGCCACCACTATCCAGATCCGGACCGTCACCGCTCCTCAACGCCTCCTCCATCCGAGCGTCACCCCAAGCCCAGAGATCTCGCTCCCGACCCGCCACCGACCTTCACCGGCCACCCGTCCTCCACCAGCTGTTGGTTCGACCCCCCTACTCCTACCTGGCCTAGAACGGAGCTCCACCGTCCCGAGCGCCCATCCTCCACCGACTAGTCGTCACCCCGAGCACCCTCCTCCATCGGCCCAGCCCAAGGTAATTTTTTTCGCATTTCTTTGTCGTGTACTGATTAGATGATGATAGATTATTGTATGTGGATGAAAGAAATGTATGTGACAGATTATGAGATAGATGAAAAAGGTTGGGATACTAATTAGATGATGCATTTTTTGTATGTATGTGTATGCAAAAAATTGAAACTCAGTGATACCATAGTCTCTTATTTCGTGAACTTTAAACTTAACCTAGTAGAGACCAAGCTAATTGCTTGAAAGTAGATGTGTTTCATTAGGCTTCCTGCGAATGGTTCCAAGCGCTGGGGTTTCGAACTAATTAACGCGATTCATTTGACTATAAAGAACCAATACGTTTGCATTGCTTCGGTTCAGGGCTTGTTTGGACACGTAGTTATTAAGATAACTTACTGCATAGAGGATGGAAAGGGAGTATTAATATGTTTTGTGATATAAATATATATATATATGTATTAATATGTTTAACCTCTTTTACCATGCAAAATTGGTGCAAAATTGGTGTATATTTATTGAAATTTGAGAGAACTATTGAATGGTTAGTCCAATTGCAGTTAATATGTGCATGCATATTTGAGAGAAAAGGGAAGATACATTTATTTCCCTGCTCAATTGTGACAAAAGACAATTCAAAACAATGATAATTATCAATTCCATGCTCAATTGCGGTAAAAGGCAGTTCAAAAGAATGATATTACCATTGAACAGAGCATAAATAATTTCAGGAGTATTACAGATCTTACACCGTTCATCACAGAAAATAAGCTCATATCTCAGAAGCTGAAAAGAAGGGAATTAGAACTTGTCAGAACTTCCTCCCACCGGAACTTCTGTGCACAGTTAGGCCTAAACCGGCTTATGCATAAGCCTAAGCCGAAAGAAGGGGACCATAGCCCTGTTCTAACCGTAAGCAATACCCCAAAGAGCCAGCTATATTAGGGTAATTATGTTAGAGTTGAGCCGTATAGCCTCTCACTTGTTATGGCTTGGGCCTTTTATGGCGGATCTCGGCGCACAAACTCCTTTTTTCCATATTTTTAGAGTAAGCAACCACCACTGGTCTACCATTCCCCTTGGCCATCCCTTTAAGCTCGAGACACAGGTTCTTCTCTAGCCAGGTGGACATCCCCACCCCTAAAAACCTTCCCTAACCCTTAACTCTAACCACTTGGCAAGGTCTCTCGGCTCTGCTCAGTCTCTATTGTCACTACGAGTCAACAGCAGCTACGCTTCAAACTTTGACAAGCTCGCCACTACGGGACAGGAAGAAGAGGGCATAGAAGGAAGAAGTTTTTGTGTGAGCAAATTCAATTATTGGTGAACTAAAAAATAGGATGATATTAATTAATAACCAAGCTACTCATCCTTACGTTTGTTTATGAAAATATATCCCACCAACCATATATTTTAGAAAAAAAATTCATCATTTATAATGTCTGAGTGCAGCTTTCATTCAACTCTAAAATTATCTAAACTTAGTTCCTGGCTATCAATCTCGTGCAATTTTCATCTCTCAAAGTGGTTTTATCCATTTCAAAACGGCTTTGAATAATGTGGCACCTACATATAGGCCACATCGCCATCATATATTTGTTATGTCATAAATTTCCTTCACGACATTTCTCAATTTATTGAGAATCTAGAATTTTAGATAATCAAAAAATTCTCAAGAAACTGTTCCTACTTTCGGTATTTTTATGTTTCCCTGTGATTAATTATTTGTGTTTTTTCTGTTTGTGAAAATCATTTGACTTTTCTCAAAATTTATTGAAGTTTTCTAGTGTCAGGACCCGAGATTTAATTCGATTAATTGAGATAACGGTGTATTGAAGTCAATGACCTAAGTCATTAATCATACCAGACGCCACTTATATATGCTCACATCGGGCTAGGTTCTAAACCAAACCTGCTCTATATATGAAACAAGTCGTATAATTCAAGGCACATGCTATTCGTTCAAAAGTCTAATCAATTCAACTACAATTAAACAAATCAAACACTTTGCTCCACAAGATTTTAGCTTTACTTAACAAAATCTAGAAGAGAAAAAAAAAGGAACAAACAAGAATTTTCATGCGTAATGTCTTGGATGAGTGGTTCATGAAGAAGAGCAAGGAATCAATAATGGGCTGGTCTGGGCCGGCTTGGGCCCGCTTCACGAGCACTCGTCCCAGCCCTCCTCGACGTCCGCGCAGCCTGCCTCCTCGCGCGTGCGTGCCCCCATCAACGACGCCACCGCCACGACGAGCCTCGCCGGCACGTGTGAGCACGCCTCCAGCCACTGGAGCGTACTGCCCTGGCTGGCACCGGCGGTCACCACCTCCCGCCACAGCGCGGTGACCATGGCGATGCGCAGCGGGACGCGCGCCATGGCGACGTTTCGGCAGGAGGTCCTGAGCGCGTGTCCGGCCGCCGCCGCTCCCCGGCGCGCCGCCCCCGCTGCGAGGCCCATCCGCTTGGCCCATCCCTCGAGCACCACCTCGCCCCGCGCGCGCCTCTTCGGGCTCCTCCTCCGCCCCCGAGGCAGCCGCCTCTGCATCCGCGTCGCCGTCGTCGTCGTCGCAGAGTCGGCCGTGGACAGACAAGAGCTCGACGCCGACGACGTCCAGGACTCGTCATCGCGGCCCTCCTCTTCGGCCTTCCCCGCCACCGTCACGGCCCCGGCGACGCGCGTGCGCCGATGCCGTGACGCGAGGAAGTTGGCGCCGTGCACCTTGGCGTCGCATGCAGCGCAGAGGAGCGCCGCGTCGGCCTCGCAATGCACGGCCGCGGGCCCGCCGCAGAGCTCGCAGCACACCACAACACCCGACCTCCCAGTCCACACGTCGCCACACATCCCCACAGACAACAGCCTCGCTCGCTCGATCGCCCCACACCTCGGAGCTCTCGCCATCGCAGTTCACGTCGCGCGTTCTAGGAAAAAATGCAGAATCGGGCCCCCCCGTGACCGGTCAACGGCAGAAACGGCCCCCGGAGAAAATCAAACGCGGAAAACGGGCCTCTGCCGCACCCCGGATCTGCGTGCCGCTCCCCCAGGCTGCGGGAGGAGGCTGCCGCACCCCCCACCCGCGGGAGGAGGGGCTGCCGCACCCCCCACCCGTGGGAGGAGGGCTGCCGCACCCCCCACCCGCGGAGAGAAAACGCAAACGCCAGCTTATCTGGCGTTCCAGTGTCCAGACAAACGCCAGGGGCTACGGCGTTTGACTTACAAGGAAAAGGCCGCACCCCAAGCCTGCGGGAAGTGTGTTCGGTGCGCGTGCTGCTGCGTTGGAGTCCGTGCCCGCGCTGTCGGTACCTTTTCCCGCTCTGCTGTTTCCCATCCAATCCGCCGCAAGCATCCGACTCACTCACTCCACTTTTCTACGTATATTTTTGTAGTACGCAATGCTCACTTGTTTGACATAGTACGAATCGGCGCACGAGCAAGGCCAGACATCAGAGGGCCAAACATCGGAGGGTGGTGCACCTCGAAAGGTATGTCTTTTGTAACTGATGTCAAGTTTTCCATATATCTTCTGTATGATTTTGCATATACCTTATTCCTAACATTTGTAGTTCGAGGAATGTGCGGACACATCGCTACAGCCAATGTCGTCCACACGAGGTCCTCGAGGACTTCAGGTGCACTTAATTTATTGCATACCAAAATTAAATGAATGACGAGTTACGAAAAATAATTACTAAGCAATTATCAATTTCGAATTTAGTTCGATATGGATTCGCCCGACGAACAGCCCCAAGGGTCTCACGGAGTATGTGATCTTAAATTTTTTATACTTAAGTGTTGCCGTTCTATCTAAAATTCAGTTTGCAATAATACTTCCATAATTTTTCAGACAATGGATATGAATGATTCGCCACAGGATGATACCACTTTTGCTGTCGAGACCCCATGGATGCAATCTACACTTCAGTACCAGTCCCTTGTTCGAGGGGGAGGTTATGACGCTGGTTCGTCCCACGGCCCGGGCCACAATTGGGTAGACAATTTATTTGCACAAAGTGAGATTGAGCATAGCCAAATTCATACTCAGCCAGAACCTACTCAAGAGACTCAAGAGACTCCGCAATACGACCTCCGGACAAACCCGATGCGACATGAACAATTTACTTTCCCCTCAGATCACATGCCACCTAGACACAAGAGGGGAAGAGGCCGTTGATCGCTCTATTTGTTTATTTATTCCGGATGGTTGTACTGTACTACTTTGTTATTTTGTAACGATCCAGTTTGCGAACAATATTTAAGAAGTTTCTTCGATGCAATTCTAGAGTTCGATACATAGAAATCAGTAAACAGGGGCTACAATATGACGGAACAAATCGTAAACTACATGAAGTCATCTTCGCTATCACTTGCGAAGAGCCCTAGAGCGGCGGCTTTGAAGCAAAACTTCTCGAGATAAGAAGGTGTTCTTCTCTCCTGAGCTGCGTCTCGGTTTATATAGGAAGATGAGAAGGTGCAGTAATATGGAGAGAAAATTACGGGAGGATTGTACAGGAAATGGCAGCGGGAGAAAAAACTGACGAATTTTTTTTAAATATTATTTTTTTCCCGTAAATTGCAAGTCTACATGTCGGCTTGAAAAAATTTCAAAAGTGCGGCTCAGTCGGCAACCCAAATGCCGAAAGGCTCAAATCGGCAACTCAATTGCCGACTACGGGGGCCATCGGTACCTCGGATGCCGAAAAGTTCCAGTCAGCAACGCATGCGCTGATTAAAGCGGCTGTCGGCATGTGGTTTGCCGACTTGGGGCATGTCGGCAAGCGGTATGCCGACTTGGGGCATATCGGCATATGGGCCGCCGACTTCTCCTCTACTCGGCCCAGGAATGGCTCCCTTGATCATCACAAGTTTGTTACGGAATTTTTGGACACAAACACCAGCCTAGTTGGTGTTTGGTCTATCCAACAAAACGCCAGCTTAGCTGGCATTCGGATCTCAGAACTGTGAGCAAGTCTGCGAAGGGCGAACGCCAGCTAAGCTGGCGTTTTTTTTTAACGTACCAAACGCCAGCTTCCATGGCGTTTGAAACACTTTGCCAGGCGCTCGCTGTTTCCGCAGAACAGAGCATTCCGTAAACACACTTCTGTTCTGACCAGTACGTGAGCGTTTTGTCTTGTAAGTCAAACGCCGTAGCCCCTGGCGTTTGTCTAGACACCGGAACGCCAGATAAGCTGGCGTTTGCGTTTTCTCTCCGCGGGTGGGGGGTGCGGCAGCCTCTTCCCGCAGGTCTGGGGTGCGGCAGCCCTCCTCCCGCGGGTGGGGGGTGCGGCAGCCCCTCCTCCCGCGGGTGGGGGGGTGCGGCAGGCATGTCCCGCAGCTTGGGGGAGCGGCACACAGATCCGGGGTGCGGCAGAGGCCCATTTTCACGTTTGATTTTTTTCGGGGGCCGTTTCTGCCGTTGACCAGTGACGGGCCGATTCTGCATTTTCTCCCGCGTTCTAGGACGAAGCAGCGTGGTGTGTTCTTCTGGTTTTGGCGCGTATTTAAAGGGGGTCAGCGGCGAGGGAGCTCAGATCTTTTGCTCGCGCAGTGCTCCCGTATCGAACACGTGCAGTTTTTGGTTGGAAGGACGTACGTGGAGGGTCGCGGGCACTCGTGGAGTGGAACCCGCACCGCGTGTACGTACTCACAATCCCATCGCCATGTCATTTCGTACGTGATCGCGGCGATTTCCGACGCTGCCGGCGCGACACCTGGGAAGCCATTTCCACGGCGCGCGTGGATTCGGCACAAGTGGCTGCGGTTGATCGGCGAGCGACGGGGCCATCTCGGCCGTGAGCCGCTCGTTGAGCGGTGGGAGAGCCAGGGGATCTCGGTGGAGTCATCCTTGGCCACAAAACCTCGTCCCTCTCCAAGAAAAGCGCCCACGATACCGGTCGCTACCTAGCTCTCTCTCCTCGGCCATGGTTTTGGTTTAGCCCCGTTATGGTTCTCCTTTTGCGATTGGCTATTATTCTTTCACCTGTCTTGGATAATAAGGTAAACTAGCTGGCTTTTGGTTTGGTGTGACTTTCGGTCGTTTTGTATCTTGTTCGGTTGGAATGTGTGATTCTCCCCCACTGGCATTTGTTTTCTCTTCAGTGATAACACGCCAAAGCAGGTATATAGAATCCGTTACGTTGGTAAGGCACCAACTCAAAACTACCATGTTAACCGTTCAAAATCATTGGAATATTACTGTATTTTGATCTGAAGGGGAGTTTTCACATGTCATTGGACATTTCAACCTACAAGCTTCTGAACTAGCACCCCGTTATATGGGTTACGTAAACACCCTACAGTTCCGGGTGCCACGCGAAATGCAAATTCTCTTATTGTGTGGTCATGGAATTCATTTCCTTGCTGTTGCGCTGCATGCTCGTTAGAGAATATGTTAGTATTTGCTTACGACGTGTTCGATTTGGCGTATCCCGTATGCTGTTTTGTTTATAGCAAGCCAGCAAACACGCCAACATGTGTGTGGTGCCATTGCTCGTTAGCCTTCGCTTGTGTCGATCTTGACGAGAATCATACTCTCGATGACTCGATATAAAAAGGAAAATGTTACACATAGATAGTATGATTTTTAGTTTTGATAGGTCCAGTTTTTATTGTACGAAAAAATATTTTGTATTGTCTGAGAAATTATTTTTAACTGTATGAGAAATTGTTTTTATTACACGAAATTTATTATATGAAAACATCTTAAAAATTAATATTACGTTAGTATAATTGTTATATTACATTCATTAAATGCAATTGTTTGTCTTTTATGTTTTCATAATAGTCTAAATCTTTGTTAAGATCGAACTAATGCATAGTTCTTGCCACATAAAAAAGGGATTCTCATTAGTGACCACATGCTCCAGGGTTACGTCGTGGCAAAGGAACGCGCGCAGCACGGAAATATCCAAAGCCTTGGATCGAGGTGACACCGTGAGCAAAGAACTTGGTTCCCGAGTTAAACAAATCCGTGGACCACAGCGACGCAGGTACTAATTAATCGCCATTCGGAGACAATCACGTAGAACCATGGCCACGAGCGCACGACCGCCCAAACTTCGTGGCGTGCGAACATGCGATCGATGCGTCCTCCTTACGAATCGAGAAAGAAGATTCCCTAGTTCCGGGTGCGAGTGGCCTGATGATTTTGACTCCCTCTCGTCACCTCTGGCTTTCCAGGTTCTTCTGGAACCTCCTCTAACTGCTCCTACCGCTCAACTTTTGCTTCGGAAGATTGTATCTGAAGTTCTGAATAGTTGTATATACTACCCAAGTATATACTGTTTACTTAAAAGATATATTTTTTCATTTAGAAATGTAAGACATATATGTTTCTTAAAATTTATCGTTAATCAATAATTTATTTAATAATATATAGATTACGTGCTATAAAATTGATACCATTAGAAAATATTTTTAATACAAATCCAATAATATTTATAATCTATATAATATTAAATAAAATTTTAATTAAAGATAAATTTTAGAAAACATACGTACTAGATGAAAAAAGTGTATGTCCATATATCTGGTGTAAGTCGTCAGGATTTTTTCTTTTTGAAACCAAGTGTCAAGCGTGCCACTAGGATCGGACTGCGAGATATTTTATCGGCGAAGTTAACAAGAAAATGCCGAGTACGAAGCAGCAGAGCCCCTGCCGCGACCGCGACGTGGCAGCGCGGCCCCTCGTCGGCGGATCATCAGATCTGGCGAGGGAAAACGACCGAAACGCCCTTCCAGCGTGCGGCCGAAACAGCAGCGCGCGGGGGCAGAACGGTGACACAACGCGGCCGTGCGACAGGGCGAGGCGGTGGTGGGTGCGGGGCAGGAGAAAGGAGGAGTGACCACGAGTCCGCGACGGCTGCCGAGTTAAGAGCGGCGCGTCGCCGGCCACGAGCTGGACGCTCAGCCCCAGCGCGCGCCGACGCGTAGGCTCGCCCGCTCGTCCCGTTGGTGCGCGCTGGCAGGCCGTGCGCCTCGCGAGCCAAGTCGTTTCGTGAGCTATCTCGTGCCTCGTGCCGGTGCTTAGAGCAATCTGTTTTTTCTTTTCCCCTCTTCCTCTCAAGCATTCATCATCACGGAATGAAAATTTAGGATTTACCGCTCCATTTAGCCATAATGCACTTTGAATATACATAGGTACCAGACAATATAGGTATGCTATTCGTAGGAGTGTTTTCTGATGTATTTTTTAAAACAACAGTTAATTGAGGTGCCATTGGATCTAAAGATCATAGATGGTTAAGATTGATTGGTTGACACAAAACTTAGATATAGATGCATTCTCAATTCCTTTAATATAATATTAGACGTGACATTCGATTCCTAGATTTTCTATTTATACACATTATGTATTATGTGTTCTCAAATGGCTACAGTTCCTGTTCACTAAATATCCAATATTGTGTCTGACATCTCATTTGCTCGTGCTTTCTAGAGTAGTCATAGATGTATTTTCAATTCCTTTAATATAATATTAGACTTGGCATTCAAATCCTAAATTTTTTTTATTTATGTATATCCTGTTTGCCGTCTTCCAGACTTCCCCAGTTTCTGTTCACTAAATATCCAATATTGTTTCTACGACATTTCATTTGGAAAGCATAATGTTTTCCTTAAATGAATGTGATCACCTAGTTTATATAGTTACATGAAATATACCTAAGGATTAATAGCTGTTTTTTTTCCCAAAAATCTGTGACATATGCTATGCTGTGCATTATGCCAAAAGAAATTCCCTCCTAAAATTTCCCAGCAGGCAATTCGGCGCATTTGATTTGTAAATCCTTGAATTGTTTGTTACTCCGATTCCTCTCCAGAAGCATTTACAATACCGGCGAGGTCCTGGACAATTGCAGACATTGGTGGCCTGAATTCTGGCTCCCGCTGCATTAGGAAAATTTCAGATCAGGCACATGGTTCTTGATTCAAAACGCTTTGTGCAAAATGTAAAGCATCAGATATGTGCTAGTGTATAGCATGCTTAGAAACTGTGGCTTAGTATAAGCAGTTACGTGATATTGTCTTAACACTTTCTCTCTTCTTCTTTTTTGCCTTTCTTTTCTTTTGGACCTTGACCTGTACAGTGTTTTACTTTCGGTTTCTTACCGATTCTACTTAATGAAATGATCGCAGTGCTGCCGCTGATTAGTAAAAAAAAAGGTATAAGTGAAGAAAAATAAAAATGAAATTACCTGGATACAGCGGCTGATTATGTCAGCAAATCGTGACAATACTTTCTCAGAACACTGCCCTCGTATAGAAGGGTCCACCATCTTGGACAAGGACTCAATATCATGGAGCTGATAATTGGCCCATCTAACAAGATGTTGCTCATGGCGTGGGCGTGAACTGCATATTTTTCACGACAAACATGCATGTGAATCAGGGAGTTCTTTCCTTATATTGTGCAGAAAAAATGATCTGAAACAATTGGGGAAAACTATGGTGAAGCCAAGCAGGAGACTCAAATCTCTTACCTATCGTATGGTTTACGTCCAGTAAGAAGTTCTAGCATCACTACTCCAAAACTGTAAACGTCACCTCGTTCTGTAATGATCCCAGATTCCTGGAATTCAGGCGATTCATAGCTCAGTAATGTACGCATCCGACCTGACAACTGCAACAAAAATATACAGTTGTAAGTACACACACCAGTAGTCATTTCCATCAACGTACAAGATGCATTTGTCACAGCCTGACGAATTAAACTAGTTCAATTTACTCATTTGCGATCAAACTAGGAAGCATTAAGCATCAACTACTAGCGTGGTAATGGACCTTTTTTGAGCAATAAAGGCAAGTGATTAATACCTAAAGTACTGATCAATGGGCCATCCAGCATTTTCTAATAAGACAAAGGCTGTGGGGTGCCACAGGCCCATGGTTATCCAGGAACAGGTAGGCACTCAATTGAACGATACCGGCAAAGAAGTTACTAGGAAAGTCGACCTATTATTTCAAGCACCAGAACCCTAATTTTCAGACTCCGAATGCATATATGAGCATGCTAATGCACCACCAGAATTCAGTAACCTCGTTTCCACTTTCCAAACCTTTCATTTTCAATATGGCAGACTGATTTACCGATATTAAAAGATCAACTAAATTATTATCCACCTCTTGGAGAAATCAGGAAGACAGAAATGCCACATCATGCAATGTGCAACCGCATTAGCTAAGCTGATTATCAACATCTGACTTGTCAATGCAGATCACTCCCTTTGTTTCACTATATGTGTCCCTTGCCTCAGGAAACTCCGTTTCAGTATATCTGTGCATGGGTGAAAACCATGTTGTTTTGATGCTATTTTCACCCTTGTGCCCCTAATAATTGATGCTGATTTTTGTGTTCCCAAAATGCCTGCATGCATTGATGTTGGTAGAGCAGGTTTTCGCTATAGTATGATGCGGAGTGATTAATTTCTCTTGGTTTAATTAGGGGTAACATGGTCTATTTTCAACTAGTTAATGGTTTTCTTGATCTGTGCCCACGGTGGGCAAATGACAGATATAGTAAAACAGAGGGAGCACCTTACTAGCGCATGTTGTGCGCGATAACTCATTGCTTCACGTGCCATTCTAACTTTGGGTTGTATCAGCCATAGCACCACCTTTTTCAGTAAATTTGGAACATGCAACATCTATATAACATATTATAGCTTACCTGAGTGACAGATCTTGATGGTATCAGCTCTGCCAGTCCACATTCAGCAACACACACTGATAACTTATTATCAAGGAGCACATTAGCTGGTTCAAAATTCTGATGCACAATTGGAGGTTGGAAATTTTCATGGAGATACCTGCAGGGAAAAAGTAATTCACATTATAAATGTCCAAACATTTTGTAAAAAGAAATGCACACATGGATTATATATAACTGTAATTTCACTTACTCTAAGGCTTTTCCTGAACCAAGAGCAACCCGGAGGCGAGCAGTCCATGATAGAGCACTGTCAATTTCCTCTACATCATGAAGTGCATCATCTAGTGTTTTCCTGCTAAAGTGATTGTACAGAAGTAATCGCTGTCCATATTCAGCACAATATCCAACTAACTCAAGGATGTTAGGATGCTTGATCTCTGTAATATGTGCAACCAGTTCTAAAAAGTCATCTACTGATATTCTTCCATTAGCATTGTCAATCTTCATTACTTCCAATAACTACACGGAATAGGAGAAAACAAGCTTAGATTGAACTGCACATTGAATAGCGAGTTGCATTGCCCATTGATACAAGTAATACTTCGTACCTTGCCTTCAGGAAGCTCTGCGAGGTATATCTTTCCTAATCTACTCTCTCTTATCACGTTCTCCTCTCTGAAATTGCTTGTATATTGCTGAAGAGATGCAACAGGGAAGGGTGTGGCAGAAATCGGGGTAGTTGTTCTTGGTGGAGGGCTATCTCTCTTTTCTGGAGGAATAATGGGATTTACAACAACTTTTCCAACAGGGTGTAGTGGCAGTGGCGGTGGAGGTGGAGGCGGAGGTGGAGCAGCTGCAAAAAGATCTGAATCTGTTCGGTCCAAATTAATTATGTGCTCATTTTGATTTTCAGGAGGCTTCTTTGGGAGAGCTGCAAACAATTGCACAAAAAATTTCAGACATTTTAACTTGGTGGACAGCATGTCAAAATTAGACTGCCCTTTGTTCCAAGGACTCCATACCTGCTGCTGTGAAACTTAGTTCGCGGCCCCTCCTATCAAGGGCCTCACCTGGACCTATCAAATAAAACATCGTATATTAATATGGAAAAATAACCAGAACCCCCTGTACTACTTGTATATACAGAAAAGCTAACCTTTTTAACATCCTTTGGTTGCACTAAAGCTGGCATGACTTGGGGTTCAACCCTATGACGCACCCTTCCCAGCTGACTTCTGTTATAATCGTATCTTGACTGTCTCTCTTGGTACTTGGACAAACAAAATATTACTAGCAGGACTATAACTATGAACATCACTACTCCAAGAAGAACAAATCCAGCAATTTTGAGAGTTGATGATTTATGTTTTCTAGATGATGAAGTGCTATCTCGAGCAGTTGATCCATCAGAAGAGTTTGAGGGTGTTTTAGAAGGCGGAGGGGCTCTTGAAGGGGATGATGGAGGTGATGGTGCTCGTGTTGCGTTTGGACCTGTAGGTGTTGGTGTTGGAGCTGGTTTTGGTCCTGTTGGTGTTGGAGTTGGAGTTGGTGCTGGTCCTGTTGATGCTGAAGGTGGTGATGCTGACGGGGCTATAGTGGTATTGAATGGATTGCCATCCTTGCTGCACTGGAATTATGTTAGTCACTTAACAAGTCGCACAAAATTGAATCGATTAATTTTGTTCTTCGATATAACAATAGATGGAATAATGTCAACATTGGACAATGTAATAACCATGTCAACCAGGTTGGCACTAAGAGAGAGGTGAATACAAGAAAGAAGAGGGTTTCTCACTTGAAGATTGGTATATTCATTAACTTTGCAGGCACCGGTCCAGAAAATGAATTGTTCTCTACATTCCTGTTCAGAGTAAGGAATTTATAAGAAAGAAGGGCAAAACAGTCAATGATACGAAGTAATATTTTTACCACTGGAACCATATGTGGGTTAAACTCTATTACTTTGGTACAAATACCCTTTTTAAGTTTAGTAATTCAAGTAAAGAACATAGCTGCTTAAAAGAAAAGGTCAAGACCATAGCAGCTGCATATTGTGAAAGTAATGTGGGAATGCTTCCTTATTGCTAATGAATAGTTTGTTTGCAAAATTGTAGTGAAAAAGAAACATGCATCAGTTCTAAAGAAGAAATCCGCACTGGGATACACCCAAAGTATCTTCATGGAGAACATTTGGAATAGACCCTTCATAAAATCAATGATAAAAATTGGGGTGTCTAGATTCCCAACACTGCAGATCTGTATGTTCTATGTGTACATAACAAATTTAAGCGCAGATATCATAACGCAGTACAATAGGCCTTTAAAAAAAAATTCTACAGAGAAGCCAATTTTTTATAATGATCAGATAATTATAAATTTGGCATGCTTCGGTGCTTTCTTTCTTTCTTTTCCGAGGGTGGCATGCTTTCAATTCGATGCACTAAGATCATGGGAAAAGGGAGAAGATGTTGAGGGATTACAAGTCTTTCAGGGGGAGATCTTGCAAGAAGTCAAGGGTCCCAGACAGTCGATTATCTTGCATGCGCCTATCAGATAACAGATGAGGAAAAATAAATGAGTTGACAACATAGAAACGAGAAAAAAGGATAAGAAAAGATGTAAACTCACAATGTAGTCAAAGATGACAGCGTTTTCATTGAAGGTGGTAGCACGCCAGTCAAGTTGTTAGAAGAAATATCCCTAGAAAGCAAGCGCAGATGCTATCATCAACCACTCAAGACATAATCTTGACACAAATAAATGTAAGAAACTAGGACGCATCTTACAAATTTACAAGTCCAGTGAGCGAATCAAAAGCATCTGGCATTTCTCCATCTAGATGGTTACCATTAAGTGACCTGTGAAAATAATGATATTGAGAAATGCGCTTTACAGAACGAGCTAGAGTATAGACCTGCTGTGAAAAAGAAAGAAAGAATTTTACATGGCTGCTAAATTTTTAAGTTTCGACAATGAACTCGGGATGCTTCCAGCGAGCTGATTATCGGAGAGGAAACTGTAGCAACATGGAGAAAAGATTATATCATCAAATGAATAATCTCAAAGACCGAAGTGGTTGCAGAAATGATCAATAACACGTACAGATTCTGCAATGTAGCAGGTAGGTCTTCTGGTATAGTTCCGCCAATATTATTGTTACTAAGATTTCTACAACAAAAAATAAAAGTAAAATCAGTCAGAAACTCAGCCCGGTTACCCAGATATAAAGAGAGCATAAATTAAACCAGCAGAAAAACGGCTTTAAATTTCTAATTTTGATCGACACACCAATGGTGATCATGGAAAAATGTATATAATGATGAACTTAAAAAATAAAGAATAAATTTACACTGTTAGCATCCTTACATTGTGGTGATTGAAGTGAAGTTCCCTAAGCTGCCCAGCTGCCCTCCCAAGTTTGCAGCATTCATGGTTCTAGAAATGGTGAGTTGATAAGAGTGCAAAACAAAAGAATCTACCAGACGAAAAATAATTCATCGAAGAACCTGACATACATTGAAGTTATACTTGAGCCAGTACATACAATGCCTTGCCAAAGCTCACCACAGGGGTCTCCACCGTTTCCAGTCCATCCAGGAAGAGTTGGCGATCCCAGTGAAACGTACAATCCGTTTATAGCTGAGACTACACATGATAAAAGAAGTATTAAGTAGAAGACATAGAAAATTCTCATGCTGCCAAGTTTATATAACAGGACACATGAGCTCAGGACAGCATTTTGAAGAAAAGGAATGCACTTGTATAAGCCATTATGAGTTCCAAAATTTTAAAACCATAATCCCACATTCATACTGAATCGACCAATGAGCAAATGAATCGCAGGCACCTTCAATGAATCGACCAATGAGAATCAACCTATGAGTTAATTCAATCAGTCTCTTCCTGCAATCTTATCCTACCCTCAACCCTCATTTATGTCCGGCTGTCAACTATTTGCAAATTCATGAATATGACAATTAACATTCATGAATATGACAATTAACGCAAATAAGACTTGTACCCATTATGCTACTACTTAAAAAGCCAATCTACCACTGCTTTCAACTGCATTCCATCGACTTCCACCGATCCAGCGTGCGACTAACACATCTCTTTATCACATTGCTATCGAGGACGATAAAACACAGAACACAGGTCACCACATTAGTATAGGCCTCAGAAGTTACTTTCGATATCCCTGCCGAAAGGAACAGCTCGATTGCTACAAATGAACTAAAAACATGAACCGATCCGAATTATACATGTCACAGTCGCCTCGCACCAATTGTCGTATGGAATTGGACATTTCGAGAAAAACACCTAACAAGTAACAATCTCATGAGCTCCAGAAAACTGCTGGAGAACTCGCCCAGAGAATCGAACCAGAGACCAATCCACAAAACCAGAGGGCACCTCATTTGTCACCACGCAAGCGCCGCCACCGACACAATTTCACCGCGTATCGTTAACTGCAGACTAGAATTCTCTAAAAACAACGCAAATCACGGTCTTGCAACAGCAGCAAACAGCACCAGCTTCGCACAGCGAATCAATCCCCTGCTTCGCACTTCCACCGACAAAATTCTCGTATGAAACCCAAACCACCGACCAACGGACGCACGCACGCATGCAGCGACGAACAGCACAAGCAGAGACGAAGCACAGGCATTGAACCAACCGAACAGACAAAACAAAAAGACGAGGGAGCGTACCGTCGGCGGCGTCGGTGATCGCGCGCGCGCGCCGGGGCGCCAATGCCGCGGCCACGGCCAGCACCAGCACCAGGAGGACCGCACCACCCCCGCCGCGCACCGGAGCCCGCCTCATCCCTCCCGGCCGATCACACCATCCGACTCCCCACGCGCGGACGGGGCCTCTTCCTGACGAACCCCAACCGCCTCCACGCAATCAGATCAAAACCGGCAAGGCCGCCGCGCGCCGGTCACTCGGATCCAGCGAGAGCGAAGCAATGGTCCGCTCGGAGCCAGAGCAGCGGCAATAGTAGAGAGAAGGAGAGGTGGCGGAGGAGTGGACGGAAGCGAGGAGGCGGGCGGAGTCGGAGAGAGCAGACGAGACTAGCAGCAACCAGCAGCAGCAGAAGTAGCACGCAACGACGGGGCGTAAAATATGTGATGGGAAAGGCGAGAGAGAGAGAAAAAAAAATTGCAAGGGGCCGGATGCTGTGGTCGTCGGCTGGCGCTGGCGGCTGGTCCACGGGGCGCGGCGGTACAGTGCGGCGGTGGGCAGAGGAGGAGGGAGGGCTGGGGCTCGCATGTGCGGGGAGGATCTCGTGTCTGCGACCGCCTGCCACCTCCGTATTGCTGCGCATAGCTGGTTTTGCCGGCGATTTTTGGGGCTTTCTGGCTGTGCAAGTGTGCAACATGTGTGATTTTGTTTTCTATGGCTGCGAAGTTATTAATGGATTGAGCTGTATCCAGATAATTTATCTTGTAAATTTGAGCTATATCTAGATAATTTATCTTGTAACTTCTTATTTCTTTCATCTTAGAATTAAGACACGTTTAATTAATTAAGATAAAATTTTAATCAATAATTATTTTATTAATACGTAATTTTATATGATACAAAATTGATGTCATTAGCTTTTTATTTAAAAGTACTTACCTATGATTATGACTTTGTAACATATAAATTATATATTAATAGAGTAATTATTGATCAAAATTTTATTTTAATCAATTAAAATAGTATTATATTTTAAGATAGAGGGACTACATTAATACTATATTGAGATGTCGATAGATCGCTGCAAATGGTCAAGGAGGCATCCTTTGGAATCACTTGTAAACGCAGTATATGTTGTAGTGCTTGACTTGTACATCGACAGCGATACTTCGTTTGATAAGAAAATCGCCTGCTAAGTGTTGTTCTTGACCAGGTCATTTAGAACTACCGTTTGACCGGCTTTTGCCCATGTATAGTTGTCATTTCGAATTACACGTTGACTGACTTCTGAATGTGTGGTTGTCGTTTATGGAATATTTTCTTATCTGCTACAATCGGTACTACATATTAAGTGGCAACATACATAATTGCATGGGGCTCTATCCTTCATTTCCCCGGGGCTATAGTTTTCTGCATGCATCGCAGATGATACATTGCACATTAGGATCTTACACAAGAAATTGCCAACTGACACCTAGTGACTGACTGCACCAAACCAACATTGTCAATGATATGGAGTCAATGGAGGTTGCATGGAAATTACCCATCACGTATTCAATGGTCCCAAGTGTTATATTCCAACGAAGCGTTTGGGACAGTGACGAACACAGACACAGCATGTCACCATCCTGGTTTGAACGCTCTAGTTACACTTGAGAACAAATGGATCTCCGCGAGCAAGCAAGCAAATTAGTCCTTATCTCCCTCGTAGGGTTGACTAATCAAGTCACCCAGCGTAATAAATACTGTGATTGGGGTACTTAAATTAGAGTGCACTACAGCACTAGGTGGTTCATGCCCGAGAGGACGGCTTATAAATATGAAAAGTTCTAACCACCGGTTTCGATAAAAAACATCCCATTATGCGCAAAAGGACGGCTTATAAATATGGAAAGTTCTAACCACCGGTTCGGATAAAAAAACATCTCATCCTCCCTCCGTCCAATCTTTTATTCTCACAAGCCTCATTCAACAGCGGCGGTGTAAGCTATAAAATCTTCTGATCTATACTCAATTCATTCACATCACCAATTAGGGCTTTTCCATCTTCCATTTCTCACCGCCGCCGCCACCACGATCTCGGAGAAATCCAAATCTAGCGATCATCCTCACCACCCGCAAGGTCCGGAGCTCGCCTTGTCCAAATCTGGATGGTCTCCTTGGAGGACGGTGATGACGGTAAGCATACGGCGGCCACACGACGTTGCCTAGGCCTATACTAGCGGTGAGCAGGCGGTGGCCGTGTGCTTCTGCCTGGGTCTACGTGGCCTATGCTGTAGCCGTTGTGCTCGTCCTCACGTCGTCGATGTTGTTGGGCGTAGGGCTCCCGTCCACCAGATCTCCTTGTCCCTCTGGCTGCTGCTCCATCCTCTACGGGAGTCATCCTCGCCAATGAAGTCTGCCACCGTGCTCATCCTTGCCGGTCGCCCATGACGTTCGCCACAGGAGCAGCGGCCCATGACGCGTCTTTTGTTGCCGTTGCCACGCTCGTCCTTGTCGGCCACCCACGACGTTCGCCACGGAGCTATCGCCCCCCCACGACGTGTCCTGTGCCGCCACCGCCCACTCTAGAAAATAATTTTCTAGTTGATGGAAATAAATTATCGTTGCATTGGGAAAAAGATAAACTATTACAGTGGACTCAAATTTTTGTTAGAACGAAACAAATGTTAGTTGTGCTGGAAGCAAATTTTAATATCACTAGAAACAAATTTTTGTTACATGGAAACAAACTTAATCCAATGCATCTGCCTCCCATCCAACGACTTTGGCACAAACCGATCTGATGCATGGATCGTGTTTTGTGATGTTGTACTCACGTATATTATTTGTTTTCATGATTGTTTGAAACATTTGTTGGACAACTGCACCTATGATGTTGTCATCGTACTAAAAATTTATCTCCGTAGTACATTGAATTTGTTACAACATCTTTCTGATTTTATTGTCTACCTCAATCTAATTTGTGTTCTTGAAATCATGTCTTGAGCAAATTTGTTTCATCGGTATGTTTCTATCACACGAGAAAGTTATTTTCATTATGTGGGAGAATATTTCCATCACACGAGAAAATTATTTATATTGCATGAGAAAAGTGTTTCCATTGCACCGGTAAAATGTTTTCATCAGGACAAACAAACAATCTAATTTGTTCCAACAAAACTGGTGGATTTGTTGTGTGTGGAATAAAAAGATCATGAAAATCACAAATTTCTTACCATGTGAAAAGGGTTGCACGAGATTTTCATGGTTGGTCCATAATTTCTAAATTTATAGATCAGAACAATTTTTTCTGTGGTGAAGTAAGGTGGCTCACCTCCCTACCAATAGAAATAATCCAATAGCTAAGCACTAGTTCAATGAGTTATTAGGGTCGGTAGTCCGATGCATAATCCTCCCCTGTAAATAAACCACTTAATAATCAAGCCGGCATTTGTCCTACGTGATCGCAGATTCGATCATTTAATTAGCACTAGCCAGCTCGGATCCTCTGCAGTAAATGCAGAGAAAGACCGTGGTACAGCGTTGTGGCACTAGCACATGCGCTTTTAGGCATCTAATGCAGAGGATACGTTTCTCGAGCTGCACATAGTGCATGGTGAGTGAAGGAACATGTTCTACTTGGAAGTCGTAGCTAAAAAATCATTTTTCGCACTTGTATTGTTTTGCTCACTCCCATTGTTCACGCCAGCTAATTTTTCGTAGCTTATTTATTGTCATGGAAAAAATCTGGTTTATCGTCGCATTTTGTATAGATAATTCAACAGTTCAGCTCACCCATGTGACTAAAAACTGTACTCGGCTACTTGTCTCCTTTGTTTAACCGGCAAGGCCCGGCCTGTTTCCGCTGTTTAACATATAACGAAGCTTGCCAACTCTTACTACGCCTCCTCAGATTATAAAAACGATACCTGACTTTTCACATAAAACAAGTACTGCAGTTCTCACACAGAGGAGTATTTCTTTTTTCTCTTTCTCCGTGACACTGGATATTCTTCTCTCATTTGCTACACAACCGTCTGGACTTTGGACTTGACATATCTTATCTGAACATTGGATAAACGATAATCTACAGAAATTGCTGTTGTAAGCCGTGACACTGATGATTGCGTCTTGCGATCCTAGGCAAGGCCTAGACGTCACCGGCCATTCCCAAATTCTCAACCTCTTACAGCAGTTGTCGTCCACGCCTTCTCTTCTGGTGTTCTTGGGGACCAATGATTTGGGGTTTTACTTCACCAGTCAGAGTAGCCAAACGGATAAAGAAAAACAAAAGCGAAAAGAGAGGCGAAAGGCATAGTGCATGCAGCTGCCTGCGAAAGTTCCTGAATCCTCTTTGGGGGTCACGATACCTTTCATGATGGGCACCTCACAAAGTTTAGTGATTCGTCATCTGGAACACCGACGTACTTGACCTATGATTAACCCATACACTGGTCCTTTGAAAAGAAATTTTTTACATCGATCATATCTTGAAAAGAAACCTGACAAGGCCAGGTCCTTGAACAAAAACTGCAAAAGTGAGTGCTAGCTAGTTGATATCCTGATGTGAATGTTGGAGATATCTTTGCCTGAAGAATCGAGGTGTCCCAAGAATTGTAGTTTAAAAGAAAGGTCACACAAGAATCCTATCCTACCAGGAAATTTGATGATGGTTCCCAATCTAGAAGCCAGCCCTACATCCAAAAGGGAAAGATTCTGTAGTAGCTGAACAATAATCATTCTGATGGGAACTCGTGAGGCCTTCATCAGGTTGTTGGTTACACTGCACCGGATGCTACTAACCCTGTACAGGGCTACTGTCAAGTGTTTATTGGTTCCGGGTGAATATATACCTTTTTCACTTTAGCACTGAGTTTCCTTTGAAAGGTAGCTTCTGCATTACTGAACCACTCCTGTGTCACTAACAAAAACATAGTGCAGAATCAACAGAAAAGTCGACTATCCTTCCAAATATTCGTCATTACACAGACAGTTTGCTCTACTGGACAAACAATCCTTCGCCTGTTCATCAGGTGTCTCTTGCGCCATTGTTTCAATTCTACTATGCGAACCTGGCACGTATGAAGAAAATTAATTTTCCTAACCACCAGTAACCGGTTCAACACTACCCAGGACGTTTTGCTTACAATCTCTTCAAGTTCTTCTTCCTTGCATCCATCTTCTTCTCAACTGGAACTTTGGCAGCAAGCGGCCCGTCCTTCTTGGGTACTGCTGATGCTCCTAGAAGAGGATCAGAAGGAGCAGCATTCTGATCCTGCAAGTTTGTGCTAAATGCTTTAGTTGCAGCAGAGGTAGATGACGCTGTTGGTGCCAATTGTGTGTTCTCGCTCAGAACAGTGTTAGACTGATCTACATTTAGAGCTGTGGTCGACTCAGAAATAGCTCCACTCTTGGTTTTATTATTAGGTTTAAGTGCATGGATTTTTTTTTGATGAATATTAAGTGCATGGATGCCAGTGTATAACCCGCGTATGGAGCACGATAAAATAATCAGTAGCTCCTACCAGTGCAGTTTTGAACACTAAGAAAATATCTAGGGAATTGAAACCATGCTGATAATATAAGTTGAAGGCTGACCTTGCATGCCGTGCATACTCTGGTAGTTCTCAAGTAACATCTTTCCAGCTTGTTCATTAAGTGCAGATTCGGGAAATGGTTCAATCAGAAGGCATCTCACTACCTGTGATAGGTGACAACAAGCAACTCATAGAAGTCCCCGGCATGTTGTGACAGCAGACAGAATTTATTCCAGCTATCATACAGTTATCTTAAATCAAAATTCAGTAATTGCTTACAAAGAAATCATGCAGTGCTCCTCACAGAATAAGGGCTGATGTGTGCGGCAATTTGAGCTTACCAGCAGAACATGTCTTAATCCAAGACTAGGGTTCTAATCCTTCTTCAACGTGTTTACACATATCAAACACTAGTTGCTATGTTTGGATGGAATATTTTTGTCAGGAAGAATCCTGCAAAGAGAAGGCAGACTTTCAATTAAATGCTTCATTCCAAGAAACAATTGACGTACAATAATTCTGCCAGTTTCAGAAGATACCTACCTTTTGGGGGAGAGTGAGGGAAGTCGCGAGACAACAATAGCTTCATCCGGAATACTCCATTCTCATATGGAGTTCCAGCTGCATCATGTCCAGACTCAGATTTTCAGAACGCGATATTGAAGTAGTGTAACAGGGAGAGAAAAAGGAACTTCAAACACTTAAGGTTCTGTAATATGCACTGTCAGAAGAAACAAATTTCACCAATACTTAACTCTAAACAAACAACGTGTTAGAAAATCATGGGATAACAAAAGAGTGAAAGACACCATAATATGCAAAGCAAGTAAAATAGCATGATCGACATAGCTGCATAAGGATGTAAAAGTTGAACAGTGCACGCCCAAAATAATGCCAGCTGTAAACCAAAGTATCTTGATAGAATCCTACTAGGGCCATCAATATCAGCACAAATGGTGGTGAAGTCATCATCATTAACAATAACTTTAATCCCTTCTGGAGGTGATTCATCAAGATTCTTCAGTTCTTTAGCCAATTACCTGATGACATTTGGTGGAAGGTTCTCGTTGGTTGCCTTCAAAGGAACATACCATTATAATCATGAAAGACGGAACACCTGCTTTGCAGTGGTGTCCTCCTGAACACAAACAAAATTCATAAAAGTTCAAGACTTTCAGGTAGTCACCATGGAACTGGAAGCAATAACAGCAGCAGACAGTTTTTAAGGTGCTTTGTTGGCGACTTCACTTAGAAATTTTTATATTCCAGAATAGCACCTTTAATTGCCACAAGGCCTCAGCTCCGCGCAAACAGTGTGATCATCCTACACAAAAACAGTATTTAGGAGATTAGATATGATTGGATCAATATAAAATACAAACAGATCAGCAGTAGTTATCTCTGTAATTTAAGAAATCCAGTACAACACTTCTAATATCCTAATTGTTGTGTAGTGGGGGAAATGTAATATAGCAGGTATATTAAAAATTAATACATGACTTGCAATACTACAATTATAGTTGCATGGATGTACATACATCTAACAAATATTATCTCCAGTATGGAGTACGTGAATAAATGCTACATGCATTAAGTGGTAACTTAATGACGCTAAGCGAGAACTTTCATGGGATGTAGGCATATCACAGTGGGCACAAGGTTGCGAAACCACCGACCCAGGTCTGAGCCTCACTTCTACCTTAATTTCAAAAGTGTGGGGGGGAATAAGTCCTTTCCTCACATGGCAAACAAAAATAATGCTAAGCAATACTGCTATAAGAGTAATGCATAAGTAGCGTCTACAAGTAGCGACTTAGCAACGCGAGTAATGTAAGGAAACTAACGAAACATTGTGATTTAGTTAAATTTGTAATTTGGTATTTTGGGCTGAACACTTCGTTGGGGTAAATATGATACATCCAATATGCCATGTTATTGCAAAGAAAAGAAGTCTATAAAGGAGCCATTTCAGTAGACTAATTTATCTTCTGTTGACTACCTTGACCTCTAAACATCAAAAAGAATATTACTACTAAAAATATATAAATTTTATCCCCCTTCATGCATGCAAGTATTGTGCACACCCACGCCAAGCACACGCAAGTTATGCACTAGTATAATTTAATGATGGTACGTAATAATGTTGTATCCATTAAGGCCTGCAAACGGCAAGTATGTGTACATAAAGCACGCTATATGCCTTTCGTCTAAAAAAAAATTATTGGTTAGCAATATTTGCAAGGTGAGGAAGCCATTTAGACCAGAACACCTAGTTGATAACTTGGCATTAAGTAGGGTGTTTTCCTTGTCCGTGTTACTGCAATTTTGTCAATATGCAAATGTGCCATTTCCGCAGGCTAATTTACTGCTAACTTGACCACAAGAAGATAAAATTAACAACACCTACTAGAAAATCGACTTTTATTTCCTCACTCCCTCCACTTACACACAGGCATGCGCGCGAACTCTTGCCCACACTACACAGTACACACACACACCACTCCAGGGTCACTCCCTCCAGGAGCCGGTGTGATCACATGGCCCCGATGGCCCGATGAACTTTTAGAAGCACAATACAGACCTGCCTCTTTTCTATATGAAGGAATTAGATGAACCGAATATCCCTCTCATAATTCAGAAGGATGTCTCTGCTCAGATATCAGATTGGGGGAAATGTGAGTCGTGAGATCAATAGACGATCGATCAATCAACACTTGCCTATACATTAGCGCAGATGAATGAATCTGTTACTCACAGAGACCTCATCTTCTCCAAATGGAAGAAATCGACTACTCACCTACTTATGCGGAGACCACACCACCCGCTCTACCTGCTCACCCGCGGTCCGCCTCTGCCTCCGGTAGTCTCCGGTAGAGATGGAGCAGGCAGGCAGGCAGGCAGGCAGGCAGGTAAGCAGGCAACGACCGATCGGCAAGGGCAGGCGGCGCCGGCGCTTCCTCCCTCGGGTCGGGGTGGCAGGGGCGAGGAGGAACCGGTACTTGAGACGCGCGGCGGCAGGACAGGAGAGGCTGCAACGGCGGAGAGAGGGTGACCTCCGCCGGCTGGAGTTGTGGAGGCTGGCGGAAGGAACCCAAGGCGTGGAGCGCTTTCGATTTGGGCCTTTGGGGGACGGAGAGAACGAGAGAGACAAGAGTTTTTTTTTCTTTTTTCTGAGTGAGAAGACCAGAAGAGCGAGAACCCACTGAAATGGATTTGAATCTGGCCGTTGACGTAGGGTAGCTCACACGTGAGGACGGCCCAGATGTGCGGCCGGACGGGCCCAGGAGCGCATGTGGGGCCGTCTGCCGACGCGTTTGGTAGCCGTTGGGGATTTGGGTGACCAACGAGCGTCGCCGACCGGCTAACGAAACTGTTACGAACCGAAATCACGTGTGATCAAACACGTTAACTGCCATTAGCAGTTGCTATGTTGCACTAACTATTATTAGTGGTTGCTAATGTCGGACATGTCTCTTCTAAAAGATGTCTTTTCATCCTTTAACTTCCATCTCTTGGTACTGTATAAAAGCATCAATAGTGAATGAAATGAACAAGGATTGATCTCATTCTTGTGTCCAAATGCTGTCGCTTTTCCTACTCTAACAGAAACTAACCGCAGAACGAATCTAGGCTCACAATTAAATTACTGTGTTACCCCATTTTCCTGGAAATAAAATGGTTTCACAGATGCGAATATCCCATGGAACGGAAACTAACGTTTTAATGCAAGTGGTGAAGTGCATCAATCTCGGTTTGACTCGCAAAAAAGAAAGTGCACCAAACTCCTTTAATTGTACCTAGCAAAATTTATTGTTTTTTTCGGTGCTATATAACCTTTGTGCATCCTTCGATAACTTCACGAACGGGACAGGCTAAAATTGGCGAAGCAGGTTCATATAACTTGTGTTCATAATTGGCGAGCTTTTGTCACCAGCACAGATTAATTGCACATTGAAACATCGTTTTCCTACTCCGACCACGATGGGACCCAGCTTGAGGTGATCCAGGAATTAGTGTTTCAGAAAGAAAGTTACTCTACAATCTTTTCGGAGGGAAATGTTCTCCACCACTCGAGTTTACTTTTAAGCATGAAATTACAAACGAATTCAGACTGGAAGAGAATCAACAGCGCATTATTCTTCCACAGTTTGATCCAACCGACGGCCACAGACGAGAGGCATCCTTCTCCCTAACACCAGTGCCTCTATCGTTATTTTTTGGGCATGAAACTGCTGACTCTGGCACCTGTGGACAAATTTAGATTACTGACTAGGACTAACCACTTGCCCTCTTAACACTATGCTTTGCTTATAATCTCTTCAAACTCTTCTTCCTCGCATCCATCTTCTTCTTATCGACTGGGACTTTCATGGAAAGTGGCCCATCTTTCTTGGGTACTGCTGATGCTCCTATAACAGGAGCAGCAGCATTCTGATCCTGAGAATTTGTGCCAAATGCTTTTGTTGCAGTAGAGGTAGACAATGGTGCGTTCTCATTGAGAACATTAGACTGATCCTTATTCAGAGCTGTGGTTGACTCCGAAATAGCTCCACTCTTGGACTTATTCTTAGGTTTGAGCGCATGGATGCCAGTATATAGCCTGCATATTGAGCACAATGGAATAATCAGTAACTAGCTACAGCTGTACATGATGTTTCAGTAGGTGTTGTGATCTCATTTGTCAGGAATGGTAGCAATGGCATCCCTTTGCATATGCAATCCACTGTAGTTTTTACCAATAAAAAAGATCTATGTATGACACCAAGCTGATAATATGAAGTTGTAGGCTAACCTTGCATGCCGTGCATACTCCTCATAGTTTTCAAGTAACAACTTTCCAGCTTGCTCATTAAGGGCAGATTCAGGAAATGGTTCGATCAGAAGGCATCTCACTACCTGTAAGACAAGCAAATCATCGTAAGTCTCCAGCATTTTATGCCAGCAGATTAAACTTCTTCCCAGCTCTTGTGCAAAACCAAAGCATAACAAATGCTTACAAAAGAAATCATGCACAATTAGTTTACTACCAACACAACATGGCCTGGTGTGTGCTGAACTTTGAGCTTACCAGCAAAACATGTCTTAATCCAAGGCTAGGATTCCAATCCTTCTTCAATGTGTTAACACATATCTCACCACTAGTTGCTATGTTTGGATGAAAAATTTTGGTCATGAAAAATCCTGCAAATCAAAGAAGGCCAAAGACTTTCAGCTAAAGATTTACTTCAAGAACAAAACTAAAGTATGAACAATTCTGGAAGTCTCACAAGATGACTACCTTTTGGAGGAGAGTGAGGGAAGTCGCGAGATAGTATTAGCTTCATCCGGAATATTCCATTCTCATATGGAGTTCCAGCTGCACCATGTCCAGATTCAGGTTTTAGAACATAATATCAGAAAGTAGTGTAATGGAAAGAAAAGCTTTAAACACATCATGTTCTTCAATATGCAAAGCCAGAAGCAACGAGCTTCATCAATACTTAATCCCAAACAAACAATGTGTTAGAAAGAAAGAAATGAAAGGTGTAAAGTATTGATCAGCATAAGCACATAATTTATTACTGCAAAGCCCCAAATGACGGAAGGTGTAAAGCAATGTATATTGACAGAATCTTACAAGGGCCCTCAATATCAGCAAAAATAGTGGTGAAGTCATCATCATTAACAATAACTTTAATCCCTTCTGGAGGTGAGTCATCAAGATTCTTCAGTTCTTTAGCCAATTGCCTGATGACATTTGGCGGAAGGTTCTCGTTGGTTGCCTTCAGTGACATGAATAGGCCATTAGAACTATGGAAGACAGCATAAAATGCTCGCTTGCACACTCAAAACCTAAAAAAGTTATGCTCACCATGGAAACAATAACAGCAGAAAGCTCTAAAGGTGCTTCGCTAGCTACTGATTTATTTTTGGGGGTTCAAGAATAGCACCCTTAATGACCACAAAACCTCAGCACTCAGCCTACAAGAGAACAGAAACTAGGAGATTAGATATAATTGAATCGATATCAAATACAGACAGATTAACAGTAGCTATGTATGAAATTTGAGAAATCAAGTACAAAATTCTAGTTCACACACATTATCTCCATCATGCAGCTTCGCTAGCTAGCGAACGACCGCCATATGTGATAACTTAATGCCACTAAGCAATAATGCTATGAGTAATGCCTGCAAGCGGTGATTGGGTAGCGAGGCAAGTAACATAAGGATACCAATAAATATTGCAATTGACAAAGACGTAACATTTAATTCAGGTAAGTACATTATATTCCAAATCCCATGCTATTGCAGTTCTGTTAGTCTATAAAGAAGCCATTTACAAACATGGTTTATCTTCTGTTGACTATCATGGCCATATAAACATAAAATTTATGGTTTCAACTAAAAATATCATCCATTATCCACTCTCTCCCCCCTCTCCCTGTCCCCTTGTACATGCAAGAGCATGCGCATAACACACCATGTGCACGTGAATGCAACATCAGTAACTTAATGCTGCCAACTGCTAATCAATCATGCCATATTGAGTAACGCCTGCAAGCAACAGCAACAGAGCAACATGTGCAGAATAAGGAAACTAATGATGCTCTGAATTTTGGCCAGAACACTTATTGGCAATTTCACGGTAAGTAAGGTACATTCATTGTTTCAAGCTAGCACAATTATGTTAATCTGATAAGGAGCCATTTATGCAGGTAACTCGACTATATAAAGATATAAAAAAACAACATTCTTCTACTAAGCTATCTACTTTTCCCTCCCATCCCGCCGCTCATACACAAACATGTGTGCCTGTGGCGATCCACGCCCCTATGCACGCACTTGGCAAGCCATTGCAGACGCAAGCACACTCCAATGTCACCACATCCCGAGGCTGCTCCTGTAGACCTTGCGTCCTGATTGATCACAGGAACCTAGATGAACTTTTGAAAGAACAACACAGACGTGTCTCTATTCTACATAACAGAGCTAGATGGAAACTTCACCCTCATAGAATTCATTGAGACGCCTCTGCTCAGAGATTTGAAATTGGGGAAAATGCGAGAACAATCGGCTCGATCAAACAACTAACCCTCGCCTACCCTACCTACCAAGGCGTGAAGTTCAACATTACCGCGGAAGGGTCTTACACCTTTTGCAATCTCATCTCCCACCCGCAAAAGAAATCGAGTACTCCTCACTTACCACAGACGCAACGCGAGGTAGGTGTCGGAGGAGACCGCTCGCTCCCTGTTCTCGCCGGAACCGGCTCCGGTGGTTTGGGGAACGATGGATCGGCAAGGGCGGGCGGGCGGCGCTCCCCTAGGCCGGGGTGGCAGGGGAGAGAGAACGGGCGATTGAGAAGGAGGGCGGTGGGCGAGGCTTAACGCGACGGAAAGGAGCGGCTGGCAGCGGCTGGGGCGGCGGCGACGTTCACGGCGGGGGAAACCCTAGGCGTGGAGCGGGCTTCCGATTTGGGGAGGACGGAGCCGGGGAGGAGAGGGGAGCGGTAATTGAGATTTGAGAGAGACTCGGCAGCCAACCGAGATCCATACGTAGCACAGCAGCAACGGGAGCGATCCGACCGTTGACGTCTGGTCCGGTGGCCCCGTTTGCGGCGGGCCCAGAAGCACGTGCGGGTCCCATCCCCTGTACCTACGTGGCCGATGATGTCAGTTGGGGTTTGGAATGGCTTGTTGCGAACTTTCTTTTATAAATATTATTTTTAAAATTAAAAATTCGAGATCTATACGTCCAGCGTCGGAAATTTAAAAAATATTACCCTGTCGGCTAATCGTCGACCGACTGGGGGGCTTGTCGACCAACGGTCAACCGACAGGTCCCAGTCGTCCGCGGGGAGAACGATTGCGCGCCGAAAGTGGTGACGGGACGCGATGTCGGCACCTGTGGTTGGACGACAAGCCCCCAATCGTCCAACGGTCGGACGACAGGGTTCTAAATGCGCCCGTGACTGCCTCAAGCTTCCTCATATCGCCCTCTAGCACCCCACCCCCCACCCCATTTGTTCCATCGCGCGCAGCAGCCATTCTAGAGAGAAAAGGGGAGAGGAGAAGAGGAAGAAAGGGAGAAAGAAGAGAGGAGAGGAAGAAGGGGAGAAAAGAGGGAGAGGAGGTGAGCCCGCGGGAGAGAAGAGGAGGTGAGCTCGCGGGAGAGAAGACGAGGTGAGCTCGCGGGAGAGAAGATCTCTACATCCACGGTAAAAAAAATTTAAACAAGTTTAGTATAATTATTAGTATGATTATTATGATTATTATATATTTAGGGTTGTAAATATAAATTATTATGGTTGTACTTCTTGTCATAGTTTAATTAGGATGTTTTGTACTTGTTTAGTATGATTAGTATGGTTATGTACGTATAAAAAAGTTGGTAAGATTATTAGGGTTATGTACATATTTAATTAGGATGTTTTGCACAAGTTTAAATTTATAGTTTAGTTAGGTCTCGTTGAATAGAATAGGTAGAATTGATTAGACGTCAGAAAAATGAGGTCTCGTTAATTTAGGTCGAACTAATTAATAATTATGAGACATGTAGAATGTTGTTTTTTAGTTAGGTTAATTACTACGCGTTTGTGTTGGCCGTTGCATTCGATCGTGCTAAAGTTTGTCGATAACTCTGGTATGTTCCAGATTACCCTTGTACACGCAGTACGCGTGTACTCGACCTACATTTAGCACGAAAGAATTTAGCGGTCGCACGACGTAATATAACTACATGTTTTACTTAGTACGTGACGAAGATATCAATTTATCTTACGGCAGGTATGTCGGAGTTAGTAAATATTAGTAAATATGACGGAGACGTAGAATATTATTATGTAGTTTGGTTAATTATTACCTGTTCGTGCTACCGTTACATTCGATCGTGCTAAAAGTTCTATCCCGATTTGTCGGTCGATAACCCTAGTGTTTTTCGGAAGACCCTTGTACATGCCGTAAGCGTGTACTCGACCTACATTTAGCACGAAAGAATTTAGCGGTCGCGCGACGTAATAGAACTGCATGCCTTACTAAGTATGTGACGAAGATATAAATTTATGTTACGGCAGGTATGTCGGAGGTAGTAAATATGACGATGTACTATGGTCCTGAGATTGTTCGATCAAATCATAGTGGGGTTGATCTTAGTGAATTCAACCATGTTGATTTGCTTATATCCGATCCGGAGAGGCTGAACTTTAAGGAAGCCAATCATTGGCTTACACGTACCTTCTCGATGGATCCTGCAGTATATGGTGTGACCATTCAGGCAGTGTTTACCAAGTCTTGCACTGATATTAAATATGACTTATTGCCGATCGAGAGTACTAGAGACTGGAGATCGTGGATGCGGGTTTGCAATGCTAGAAAAAGTCCTCCGGTCGCACTAGTGCAAGCCATCTTGAAGGGTGCCGGGTCAGAAGGCGGTGGGTATGAAACGGAGCAGAACAATCCAGAACCACAGGTGGATGAGGTAGTTCACTCCGCTTGGCAAGGTGGGCAAGCTGGGCAGAGCAGTAAACCGGTAGAAATAGGTCCCATGGGGCAGGCGGATGAAGAAGAGGATTTCGAGTCCATGCAGGAGGTAATGGAACAAGAAGATGAAGATGGATTGGCTGAAGATGTTGACGAAGATAGCAGTAACGAAGATAACATTCATGCGTCTCCGATTCCGAGTGCATGGAATCAGGAACTTCTTGGTGGCATGACTGTGAATGATGGACATGATTCTGGTTGGGAATATAACAAGAACCATATCCAAATTGGTTCGATGTATGCTACCAAGAAAGAATTGAAGCATGCCGTCACGCAATGGGCCATGTCCATGCAGAGGATTTTTAGGACTAACATATCTTCCCCAAATAATTTAACCTTAACATGTACGTTTAATGCCTATGAAAGCAAGGTGCACACCCATGTGCCCAAGTATGAAGTGAATTGGGTCGTGACCAACGTCGTGCCGCACATTTGCGTCAGAAGCAATGTCCTAGTACGCCACCCCAATTTGACATCCACTCTCATCGCAGAACTGATGTACAGCGAGATAGTGGAGAAGAAAGACATGGAATCAAAGCACATACAAGTTGCAGTAAAGAACAGGTACAAGTACGAAATCCCATATGGACAGGCTTGGAGGGCTAAGCAGAAGGCCATGGAGATGCGCTTCAGCACTTTCTGTGACTCGTACGACAACCTGCCCCGTCTGCTTTATACACTCCTCCTCCGGAACCCAGGGACACATGTTGATATACAGCACTCGGTGAACCCGCACTTTCTAGGCTATAAAGTGTTGAACCGATCTTTCTTCTCTTTCGGTGCATGCATTGAAGCTTTCAGACATTGTCGTCCAGTGTTGTGCGTGGATGGGACATTTCTGACAGGCGAGTACAAGGGGCAGATCCTGACGGCGATTGGTGTGGACGACAGCAATCAGATCCTGCCATTGGCGATGGCGTTCATTGAGGGTGAGAACTTCTCGAGCTGGTTATGGTTCTTCAGGCAGCTTAAACACGGAGTAGTGAAGAATCGGGAGAACATCTGTGTTATTCACGACAGGCACCCTAGCATACTGAAAGCCGTGAAGACACTCCAGGAACCAACGGCTGATGAAGATCAACCTTGGCCGGACCTGCAAAGCCGTTGGTGCATGCGCCATCTAGGGGCTAATTTTTTAGCTAGTTTAGGAACAAGCGCCTGATGAATCTGTTTAAGAGGCTATGCAAGCAGAACCAAGAGAAGATGTACAAAACCTTGTGGCGGAAGCTCGATGACTTTACTAAGAGCGAGATCATTGATTGCAAAAAAAAATGGTACTTAGCCCGGAAGAAGAGCCACGGAAGCTTTTTGCTATTCTAGCAGTTGACCTTCCTGGTACGAGGAGGAGGAAGGCCAAACAAATAAAGAATTTCTCTCAGTGGATAGAGAAAGAGCCGCCTGAGAAGTGGTGTTTGCTTCATGACACGCATGGCGCTAGGTACGGCATCATGACGACCAACCTTGCGGAGGTGTACAACTTTGTGCTTAAAGAGCAGCGGGGTTTACCTCTAACTGCTATCGTGGAGGGTGCGATGCATGGCACCGTGAGGTACTTTCAAGAGAGGTACAGAAATGCTGCACTCCATATGAACAATTTTCCTGCGACCCCGTACTGTATGAAGGTCATGAAGTACATGGAGGATAAGATTCAAAAGGGATTAGGGCACACAGTCTACAGCATTGAGAATCTAGAAAGGAGGTACGAGATAGTCTGAGGGATAAATCTAGTTTTGGAGCTGCGAACGAGACGAAGACGCGTGCGGTTATAATTGGAATGGAAGGCACGCCCACTTGCAAGTGCACATGCAACAAACCGAAGCTCCTATACCTGTCTTGCTCTCATGTGCTGGCTGCATGTGGCCAAATAGGGATGGAGTCAATCTCGTTCGTGTCACTGTACTATCTGAAGCAGTCTGTGCTCCATACTTGGAGCGGCGAGATAAGTGGATTCCGTGCGGTTGGCAACTTCAACAAGGTAAACGAGGCTCAAAGGGAATACATCCCAGATTTAAGATTACTCCGGTTAAGACGAGGTCGATGACAGGTTCGTCGTATTCGTAACGACATGGACCAATCGGAGGCTGGTGGTCCAACTAGACAGTGCCTGCATTGCTCAAGGTATGGGCATAGAATGAAATACTGTCCCGACTTACAGAAACAAGGCCAAGGGGATACTGCAGGTGGCGCCAGCACATCAGCGCCTGGAAGCGCAGCAGGAGAATGTTGAAATGCTATTTAAGAATTTGTACTTTCAACTTAGTTTGTTCGTATTCCCGTAAGTTTGTATTTTCCTATAAGTTCCCTGTATCCCTTCATGTTTTCCTATAAGTTTGTATTTCCTGTAAGTTTGTAATTCCTGTAAGAATCCTTAAGTTTGTAAGTTTGTAATTCATGTAAGTTTTCATAACATGGTATCCCTTCGTGCGAATCCGGAAGTTTATATTTGTATGATTCCATAAGTTTATATTTGTACGAATCCATTATACCGACAGGTATGGCCACGTATCGTCTTCTGGACCCGACGGTTGACATACAACATCGGGGGAGGCTACTAGAGGAGGGCGAAAAGCTCCCCATGCTCATCACTCGCACGCCTCAGGAGGATTGGATGATACACCTAGACTGGGTTGACAGGTGGGTGTCGTAGTTACGTACATTGTTCGAACTAATCTTTATTATATAACTTGACGCTAATTTTATTGTTCTGTATTGTTCCGCAGGTTGGCTTGGGCGGGTCTCCTACCGCTGGCACGGATGGTCGAGGCTACTACAGCAGAGTGGAGGCTCATGCCACCAGATGACGATGATGACGAGCCAAGAGAGCAGTACAATGAGCAATCTCGTCGTTTTTGTTTCGACTGGTCACTGATCACCTGTTTAGTGGATCGTTGGAGGCCTGAGACCCATACACTACACTTTTCTTGGGGAGAGATGGCGCCTACTCTCCAGGACGTCTCGTTCTTGCTGGGCCTACCGTTGGCTGGAGACGCAGTTGGACCGTTGGAGCCTCTAGTAGGTTGGCACGAGGACATAGTGTTCCGTTTCGTAGGTGTTGCCCAGGGGGTCGGGCCGTTGGTCCGAGATACAAATGGGCCTATGTGGCGGTGGTTGCGCAACTTTCAGATAACTCCGCTTGCCTTTATTATTCATTGCAAACCTACTTTTAAAATTTTATTACCTTTCTGATGTCATTTTTCCATGTAGATCGACGCGCTAGGTTACCCTGGTGTCGCGCTTACGGAGCAGCAGGTTGACCGTTGTCTAGAGGCGTACATCTTGTGGCTCTTCGACAAGGTGATGTTCACGTCCAATCACGTGAACACTGTGGACGCTCGCTACATCGGAATAGCGCGGGAGATCGTGGATGCACGTTGCCGCGAGGACATAGTTCAAAGGAGTTGGGGTTCAGCCGTCCTGGCCGCCACTTTGAGAGCCATGTGTAATGCTTGCCGCAGGCGGGCGGAGAAGTCAGCGGTACTGGGTTGCCCACTTTTGTTGCAGCTTTGGTCGTACGAGCGATTCCCGATCGGACGACCAGACGTGCAGTTCGACGTACCGTACGATGATAGGGAGTACCACGGGGACCTCATCGACATGCCTACTTTTGGGACACTCTGGACACGGAGACAGGTTAGTTATGTACTAAATATGGTTTCCAAGAAAAATACTTCATGTCTTTCAGTCTTATTAATTATTTTCATTCCCGACAGGTACGATATGCTAGCGAATAGGTCAGGAACTGCTACCCAGCCTTCACATCGCAGTTTGATACCTTGCACCCTAGTCAGGTGATCTGGGAGCCGTACAGTGCCGAGGCATTAACGCGATGAGCGCCTGGCGGGATTTCAGCCTTGTGTACCAGAGACCTAGACTATTGGATGACGAAGGCTACCGTAGTGTTCGACGTCACTGTGGAGATAACCGCTGTGCACCGAGTGATGCGTTAATTCGGCAAACGCCAGTTGTGTCCTCCCCCTGCACCGCCCACGCTTCAACCTCACATCCACAAGTAAGAGCATGCAAGACGGTTATCATGTTTTATTGTCACATAATAGTATTGTAATATGTTTTGCTCACTTCGTACGAATACTCATGAAATGTAGGTACAGCCGCAAAGGTGGAAACAAGACGGCAACAACTTTGGCATGAAACCTTGCGCTGTTTGTCGAACGGTGGACGACGGCAAGCACAGATCTCTGGCACGAGGACACGGCCTTCGACCCAGCCGAGTACGATGCGTACCTCCGGTGGTACCGGTCCGGGATGAGGTTGTTCTACGTACCGCGTGCCGACCCAGATGAGATGTAGCACGGCCGCACGTCGGATCACTACCCGGCTGCTTCTATTGTTGGCGTCAGGCACCACGCGGTAAGTGTCACGATTTTCATTGTTTCGCATTTGCAGAAGTACCGAGCAACTAATAATAATCATTTCTCATTTGCAGGCGCAGATGACGTTTGAGGCTCAGGAGGAGGTTGCCGCACTTCTGAACCGACTTGACATAGGGATTGAGATCATTCCATCTGATAATCGATCCGCATGGCAGTGTCTCAACGGCAAGCTTCGGAAGATCTACGAGACTTTGACCTGTGCGCGTGCTTCAGACGTCGCGACTGCACGGTCTACTCGTCATGCACACCGTCCCCCACGGCCCTCCTCGTCGTCGTGGCAGCCGGAGCCGCAGCCACAAGTCCAGCCACGTCCTCCTCTCCTGACGCAGGCGGGAGCCTCGTCGTGGCATCACCACCCACAGTCGTCACCCCAGACTAAACCACCTCTCCCGACGCAGGCGGGTGGCTCGTCATGGCATCAGCAACCACACTCGACACCACAGCTAGCACCACCTCTCCCGACGCAGGCGGGTGGCTCGTCGTGGCATCAGTAGCCATACTCGACACCACCGCCAGCACCACCTCTCCCGACGCAGGCAGGTGGCTCGTCGTGGCGTCAGCAGCCATACTCGACACCCCAGCCAGCACCACCTCTACCGACACAGGCGGGTGGCTCGTCGTGGCATCACCAACCACAGTGGACATCCCAGCCAGCACCACCTTTCCCGACGCAGGCGGGTGGCTCATATTGGTACAATCCGCAGTCTGTGATGGTCCACGCTACAGGTAAAACCGTATTACTAATATGGTCTTAGTATTTTCTTGGATTATATTACTAAAAACAATTGTATACTATAGGTGACACGGTTCCCGTTTTGGCGTTTACGGGTTCACTAGATATTTCTGAGTACAACGACATGTGGAACCAAGCGGACGTTTCAGGGGTTGTTCCTCACTTCCCGGTGTTTCAGACTCCACCACCACCAGCCACGTAGGTCACACAGTCGCCTCCTCGTCAGCCGGATGAGCCGATTTACGGCAGGGGTCACCGTCAGCCACAGCTGACACAGCCCTTGACACTGTCTGGCCCTCGCAAGAGACCACGTCGTCATGCTCGTAGAGCCACCGCACCCGCCGCACCACAAGGAGGCCCAGGAGGACCTTACTAGGGAGATGAGCAGGACTAGTTTTTTTTTAGCCGTACATTCGCACCATTTCCTTTTGTATTTTGACTATCTTTAGTTCTACTGAATTGCATGGAACACTTTGTTTATTTCTTCGAAATCTAGAGTTTGAAACATCGTCAGCACTACACACGGCGTGACAACATGATACGATAACATTCGCATACAGCCGAACAACCTAATAGAACATTGAAATAAATACTCAGGGCCTTTCGGATATTTTCCCTTCCTCATACGACGAGCGTGAGCTTCCTCCTCTTCTTCCTTTGCGCGACGCGCCATCTCGCGCTTCCTCGCTCTTTCGGCCTCACGTGCCTCCACAGCTCGACGTTCCGCCTCCTCATTTTCTTTGCGTTGCATCTCCTGCCAACGCTTTCTCTTCTCCTCCTCCTCTTCCTCGTGCATGCGTTGCAGAAGCCGATTTCGACTATAGACAGCCTTCCACATGAGTTCTTCCTCAGCCTCTTTCGATTGGATAATGTCCAGCCACTGTATGTAGTCACATATGGTAGGTGGAGACTGCAAGCAAACGACTGTTACTATAGTATTGCATCGTGTTACAAATGCAGGTATGTGCGAGTTTTACCCTTTCACGCCGTCTGAACATGTCAAACTTCGGTGGCTCTTCGTCGTAGTTAGCACACATGAAGAATCTTCTTCCGTACGTGTACGAGAACTCTTGCGACTTCATCAGTCTGCATGGATCTTGGCACCAGCAAAGCGGAACTTCGACACCTGTGGGCACGTCGGCATACATCTTCTGCTTCGGCATCTCATCAGCACCAGATGAAGCCATTCCTACCATTTTACATTACGGGCATAGTTACTATTTCCAGGAAACTAAACAAAAAAATAACGCAACTATTTACCTCACACGCGCTCCGCTGTCAAGATCCCTCTTCCGTCTGACCTCCCGAACTCTAATGTCCCTTCTCTCCCTCTTGCCACTTCCGAGAGCTTCTTTCTTCTCACCTCACTCCCAAACCTTAATCCCTCTACTCTCTATCGATTTTTGAATTTTTCATGAATCGGTGGGACGCAGAGACAGGTGAGGGATGAATAAATAGAGAGTGCTGCGCTTGAGGGATGCACTGGACGCGTTCACGGGTGACCAGAGGCCAAAAGGGGCGCTGGAGGGGACTGGACGCGACCTAAAGGCGAAAAGAGGTTCACGGGCCGACAAAAGGGGGTGCTGGAGGGGCCAGGCGGGAATTTAACCCCTGTCATCCTGTTGGGGGAGTCCGGTCACGTCGTCCGGGACGAGGTACCCCCTGTTCCACTTTTTTCTTTGCTATTCTTAACCGTGTTGCCTCTCTTCAGACCCGTGGGAGTACCAGGCGAGGCGTCCGGGGCGAGGTCGCGGCACCTCGTCCCTCTCGGACGAGGTGCTCCCGGGAGAGGGCCAGGGAGGTCGCCTCCCTCTGGCGCGGACTGGGCGAAGCTGAGGCACGCCGCCAATCCCAAACGGGGCCGAGGTCAGCCTCTCTCCGGGACGAGGCCGAGGTCGGCCTGTCCCCGGGACGAGGCCAAGGTCGGCCTCTCCCTAGGACGAGGCCGAGACGGGGTTGACACCTCTCCAAGGGATCGAGGCACGAAGGGATCTACCTATGGACGGGCTCAACGGGAACGGGGCGAGCACGGTGGGGGTCCGTACCGGCGAAGCGCATCAGGAATATGCCGGCGCATATAGTAGGTAGCGACGAGGATGAGAGTACTGATTCGCCCAGTGTACGGAGACACAAGGTTGTAACCTGCCTAAGGGCGCCCCTGTATATTCACTCGAGGGTCGATTTTGCCTATATAAAGGCGCGTCGGCACCCCATATGAATCTAAGTTCACCTCTTCAAATTCCAGTTCCATTTCTCACTGCGACCCCTGTACTAACTTCCGATGGTAGCTTCGGGCGGTTCTCGTGGTCACTAGGCATCATTCTCCAAGTTGTCCTCTTTGCACCTCGGTCTCCCGACCCGGGGTGTCCAAGTTTACTGTCCGAGAGACATTTTGTTGACACGTCCGACCGTTGGACGATAAGGGTATGTGTCGTTCCACGATCAGTCGACAGGAGGGACAGCGGGCCCCCGGCAGCACTTTCAGCGCGCAATCGTCCGCGGGGGGAACGACAGGGCTCCAGTCGGTCAACGGTTGGCCGATAAGGTAATATTTTTCAAATTTCCGACACTGGATGTATAGATCTCGAATTTTTGATTTAAAAAATAATATTTATAAAAAAAAAGTTCAGCTTGTTGTGGTCTAGACGCGAGCGCAGTTTTTCTGATTACAGCCGAGTGTCATATATACTCTCTCTGTCCACAAATGTAAGCCGTGTACGAAATTTAAGATCTAACATTGACCAACAATTAAGCCAATAATATTAAATTATATAATACAAAAGTGATACCATTTGAAAATACGTTTGAATATGAATCCAACGGTACCACTACTATGTCATATAAGTCAATAGTATTGGTTTAATTATTGGTCAAAGTTAGACCTTAAATTTCATGCACGCTTTACATTTGTGGACGGAGGGAGTATTATCTATGTTATTTGAAGGGTTACAAAATTTATACAGGACATTTTATATTTATATATCTTTCATAATTTATTTTGATTATTTTAGAGAGAGAAAATAATATACTTTTGTGCATCATTTGTTCATGATTTTTATGTACGAACAAAAAATCATGAATATAATATTTTGTTCATAAATATGGAAAATTTTGGTTCATAAATGTCGAAAGAAATATTTTGTCCTTGATTATTTTGTTCATGAATGTGAAAAAATCATTAACACAATATTTTTTGTTTGAAGATGAACACAATAAACTAAATCCGCACCAAATATTACTAAATACTACAATAAATTTTTCATTTATAAATTGGCCTGGTGCTCTCATACTCAGAAGAGAGGAGATGATGGATGAATAAATGAATAGAGTAAAAAACTTGAAAATGAGAAGTTGATTAATCGAGAATCTTTACAAAATAAGATGAGCTTCGGTTCATGTGGCGAGCTCTCTTCGTTGCTCTGGATCAATTCCTTTTTATCTTCTTATTTTTATTTATTTGCTTTCTCAAACATTGATCAGTAGCGGCTGATTTGATTTGTCGCTTCGATCAATTTCATCTGTGCCTTATCTAAATTCATCTCTTTTTAGAGCCTTCCTCTCTACATCAATCCTTTCGTTCTTTGGCCTTTAAAAGAAAAAGAGAAAAAATACTTTCTTTTCTCTCACTTGTCAAATATAGATGAGAAGGTACTAGTCATTTAGACTACTAATTTGGTTCTTTTTTAAGTGATCATCGCCAGTCCACATACTAATTTGGTTCTTTTTTAAGTGATCATCGCAAGTCCACATCTCTGGTCTTGACCAGCTGTGCGTAGAGCTCAATTGCGCCTTAGGTTATGCGGCGCCGTAGAAGGACTTCGTGGATGACCTTCTCGTCAAATATAGATGGGAAGGTACGAGTCATTTAGCCTATTAATTTGGTTCTTTTTAGGAGTGTCTGGATAGTTCGGTGGTCATTATTCCGACCTGTGGATGCGGATTGTTGGTCCTGCGATGATTCGGTAAACTTATTCACTTTAATGACTGCATGCAGTAAATCTTCCTCTTATAAATCATTAGTACGTTTTGACTAAATTTCTTGATGAGTCCGATCGTCACCGGATGGATGAGGCCGATGTGAACATTTGTTATGTTATAACTGTACCATGTAAGGTACACCACTAATATACATTAGTTAAGCCTCTAAAATATTAGGTCGTCTAATTCAAGCTCTAAAATCTATCATTATAGTTTGTCGATGATTGGAAAACCGTCGATCTTATGGTAGTTGTGAGACAGAGAATTGTAAAAAGTAGAGATCTCTGGGACCTTTGTCTAGCAGTACTAGGACACATGGACAAGACTTTTATGCAGGTTCGAGCCTCCCTTAGAATAACAATCCTACATCATATTGGAATATATTGAATCAAGAGTATCTTTACAAAGAGGCTAGTAACTAGTCTAGATGGGATCTAATCTATTTAGGGGCTTCTACGAGTAGACCTAAACAGCTGGAGGCTTCTGTGGTTGCTTACGGCTCCTGGTAGAATCTGTATGGCTTCGATCCCCCTTGCCTTGAGTGTCCCTCGGGTCCTTATATAGGGGTTCCTTGAGTCGTAGGAGACATGAACTTATCTCCGAGTCGAACTCTGATTTTTTTTTACAATAGAGATAGAGTCTTCTAGTTTAAAGGGTGTCTTAAATTTCTATGAGAGGTCCCCTTATCTCCTAGAATCCTTAGCGAGTACGTTATCCACTCCGGATATTCAGGGAATATGTATACGGGTGTCTCTTCATATACGGTATATGGTATTACTCATCATTATAGTTAAAATATCGTAAAAAGAGTTGCTAGACGTTAAGTCAAAAATAAATAGTATCTCAAGATCGTATGTACATTTCAATTATTTTAATTCATGATACAATTCTAATAGCTAATTCGTCAAACTGAGACTTTTTCAACAAAGCAGTTTTGCCAGCATAGTCAGTTTCAAAATTGTTTTTATTGAAACCAGTCCAATCAGAGCCGTAGCATAGTTAGAACAGAAGGAATCCGATAGTTAACGTCTGGTCTGGTGGGCCCAGCAGCGCGTGCGGGTCCCATCCCGTGTACATGGCAGATGATGTCACTGTACGGACGTTTGGTTGCTTGTGGTGGGTTTGAAATGGCTGCTTGTGGTCCAGACGCCGACGACGGCGACGAGCGAGCGTCTAAACGATCGAATGGGTAAAATAACGAATCTTCGCGCACTTCGCACCCGATTATTCCCACGTCTAGGTTGGATCACACGTTAATCCTGATTCCCAAACAGAGTGCCGGTAGGAGGTAGCGGAACCCTGCAATTCCCAAGCTGGGTCGAGGCCATTTTCGGTCAGTGTCGTCACGCTCAAACGGCCGGAATATTTCTCATGGATCTGGTCTAGCATTGAGAAGAGGCTTTAGTTACCATGCACATACACTGAGATTTGCAGTCAGAAATAAATGTGCAAGGACCACCGAGTGAAGTAATCAGCAGGAATCTAAATCATGTACTCGATTAGTAGCTGTTGATGGTGAACAGTATCAACTATTTTTCAGGACGTCCTGTGAGTCGTTTGATCATCGCCTGTCCACATCTCTGTTATTGACCTGCTGTGCGTAGCGCTCAACTGCGCCTTAGGTTCTGAGGCGCCATAGAAGGACTTCATGAATGACCTCCACAAATAGTAGGCATCTTTAATTGATTGCATCCGAGAAATGAGATAAGCAAAGGACAGAGGCCTAGTTCTTTTCGGTTTTTCAGGGGCTTCTCCCAGAAGCCGCCCCCTCAAATTCGTCGGGGCTTTCTAATTTAGACATACCATGACTAGTTTAGAAACCCCGATGAATTTAGAGGACGACTTCTGGGAGAAGCTGGGGAGAGGACAGCTTCTAAGAGAAGCTCCTAGAGAAGCTGAAAAGAACTTGACCATAGTACGGTTGAAGCTACGGCTGGGTGAATTGCGCCTCCAAACCTCCTATGAATCGTCTTGCAGCCACTCATTGGCCAAACTTCCGAATGAGCAGCCACGATTGCATTACATGGACTAGTCCTGTTTCTGCTTGGCACGGTGCTAGGAAACGTGGGGTGTTGGTACCCGTGCTAGGAAATATCGTATCACACAGTTGTTAAGGTTTATTTTTCTCTCCGGTGCTTAACGCTTGTGCTGAGACCCACAACCAAAGTCAATTATCAAACCCTCTCTCTCCAATCTTCTTTACTTGGAGCTAATACTATCGCTTTTTCCTCGTACTGGTACCTATTACTGCAGCGTGCAGTACTGAGCCCAGCATTGCTACATTGCGCTTGGTCACGGGCAAAATGCAACGTTGCAAATGCTCTCAACAATGCCAACTTAGCCATCTCGTTTGCCACATCACCAAACTCTTATGTCGAGGAGAGAGAACGAGGTAGAGACTGTTGGATAATTAGGCAATATAATAAAAACTAATCCAAAGACTTAATATGACCAAAAACAGTAAATTAAATCTGGACATCATCAACAGTGTAGAAACTACAACATAGTAAATATCTAGATCACAGAATAACACCAGCACAACGAGCAAAATCGTTGTCAACTCTATCTACGGAAGCAAAGTATTACCGGAGACGTTTGAAGCGTCGCAGTGAAACTTGCTGCAGCGATTGAGAGTACGGCGCACGTTCGGAACTCGGTTTGGATCCTTATCGGACCATTCACACGCATGTCGTGTGCACGCGTCCTTCGCCATGCCCGGCAAGGCGAGCATGCGCGTGTGTGTATTTCCCTTTCTCACCTCACATTGCTTTGGAGATGTGTGGAGCACCAACCCTTATAAGGTGGTCTCTCTCCATTTCCACTAGCAATATGGGACTAAAACCACTAGCCTTTGCCATGCATGAGTGGGTCTTTGGGATTTATCTAGAATAAATGCAGAACTAGTTAGGTCTAAACCCATTAATTCTAACAGAGACCATTATATGTTGAAGACACAACCCATGGCACACGAAACAATATGAAAACGGTGGTGTGAATGTGGTTTATACATGCTCCAGACTACATGGCTATTCATCATTTCATATGCCCATGGCATACTCTCAAAATGTGAACATTACTATAGTACTCTCTCCATCCACTATACAAGGCTTAATTTTTGAATCTCCCATACCAAGGCACGAGTGCAAAAGGAGGAGCAGATTTTGTGAGTAGGATTTAGCCAATCAAATCGCAACAAATGGCAGGCCAATATGTTTTGGGTGCTGTGTAAATCTTGCATGCAGCTTCCTTTAAATGAGCCTCCTTTAAAGCGCCGCTCTTCTCCCTCTATTAATCCCTCCCGTGCGCGCTGCATGCAATTTTCTCTCCTCCATATTCTGCATGCATGACCAACGATAATTTCTCTAATGGTGCATGCATTGGCTGAGAGATAGAGCTCGCTCCTCATTCGGAAATATGGTGGCACTAGACTAGTATAATTTGCACGTAATTTGCACGACCCACGAGAGAGTTAAAAGCAGCACAACTAATCTGGCCTTGTATTGATGGAAAATAAAATTTAGGGTTAGACCTTGTATAAATGGATGGAGGGAGTACCTGTCTTTCTTTTAGATCACAAGCGGACACCCATAACCCACGAAAAACTACATTCACGCTGCCAACTATCTTGCAAGCAAAACAAAATAAGCATATCTAGGTAATTGGAATAAATCTGAACTGAATAACGGCTCAAGAAGTAAACATATCTAGGTAATATCTTCATCGTCGTTGTAACAAGTAAACTGACTAGAGAGTAAAATGCTACAAATTCAAATAGTTGAGGAGTCAAGTCAGTCAAAAATAATTCAGGGAATTTATGCACAGACGTACATGAGTTAATTTGTCTCCCTATCTTTTCACGAGAGTGTACTGTGCGTGCTATGGCTGTACGTAAACAACGTGGGAGCGTCACATCGTATGTTTGTCTCCATGCATGCACCCGGAGACGGCGCCGAAGAAGAGCAAATCTTCCCGTGTCTCAACAAAGCGAGAAGAAAAAGAAGAAACAAAGTTTTCCGGACATATCCATCCAGACATTTCTCGAGTCAACCTGAACAGTGCACCTAGATCTACAGCGCTGGTAGAAGTGCTCTCAACAAACTTCCCGAGGCACTAGCTAATTAACCTTTTGCGCACCGAGTTTTGTCATGGAGCACTTTCTCTCGGGAGAGAATTGTCACGGAGCACCTGGAAGTTGAAAGTTGAAACACCGCTCTCTTCTGCATGCCACCGAACGGTGCATGTGACTTGGCCAGAAAAACCCAAGCAGAGACCGGGGCCACGGCGCCAGTTTTCCCGTTCTCCTGTGTCCCCATTCACCACACACGCCATTGCCCGCCATGCAAAACCGCAAAGGCAACAGCCCAGACGACAGTGCGTCTCACCACGTCAAATCGCACCATGTTTTCCTCGTTCTTCTGCGCCCAAAATGACACAGCCTTTGCTGACGAGTTGTTACACCAAACGAGATAAGTGCCATGCGGATGTGCGCGTTGGCGGCCACGGCAACCGCACCAGCGACAAAAGCAGGAGGGGAATTGATTGCGTAGATAGTTTAGGGACAAAGGCCATCGCCTTCCAATCCTGCATCCATCTTGCAGCCAGCAAAGAAAGCAGATCACTCTCCTAGCTAGCTACTTCCTACTTGTCCTGTCCGTCACTGACCGCAGCTATGGAGGCACCGACGGCCGCGTCGGCGGCGGCGGCGGCGGCGAGGGCGGGGGGTGATGCTGTGTGGGAAGGAGGAGAAGGTGCTGGGCGTGCAGAAGGCGCCGGGGAGCTGCCCGTACTGCGGGGGAGGGGTGGCGGCGACGGACGTGGAGGCCAAGTGGATGCTGTGCTTCCTGCCGCTCTGCCTCAAGACCAAGCGGAGGTTCGCCTGCACTAACTGCTCCAGGCGCCTCGTCACCTACCCCGCCATTGTCCATGACTAGAGCAACAACCTCCCAGCCTTTGCTTCTTCTTTTTTCCTGGATAATTTGGAGATCGATATGTGATCTCCTCCTGGCCGGTGAAGTTGTAGTTTGATCATCTTGGCACGAACTCAATTGTAAGCAATCTAGCGGCTTGATTTCCGATTGGGGGCTGGTCCTGATATGCACCAACGAGATGAGATTGAGATTGACCCTTTGCTCCATCCTCTCGTACATGTCTTAACAGTTTACAGCTGCTGATGGATGAAAAATTACTGCCGTTGTATTACTTCGGACCGAAATTTTTGGCTGCGTAAGCCCCTGTGACGTCGCAACGACAAAAATAGCTCCTTTTAAAATTGAATGGTAAACTTTTCCCATGACAAGCTAAACAGGTGACGTATGTCACCCGTTACGCAGCGGCCCATAACATAGTCCTATCACGCATCAGACTCACGACAGGGGTGGGCCCCACGCGCTTGGCCACGATAGGTCAGCTATCGTGCACAAACAGCCGGATAGGGCGTCGTCACACCGTGTGGCCGGCCTGCGATGGGCGTCGTATCACAGGTGGGACACGTGATAGGTGACGAGGACGGTGACGCGAGCCAACAGGCACAGGTGTTGTTACCACTGCTGCCAACGGGGGGCTATCTCGCCTCGCTCGTGCGCGATAGGAGGCCTTCCGGGTCTTTTAAGGGCGACATCGTCCAGGCCCCTCCGCACGTCACTCTCCCACCCTCCCTACGCTTCACCCTCCCCACTCTCACTTCCCATCCACAAAAGTAGAAACAGAGGAGAGGAGAATAGAAGAAGAGCAAAAGAGAAGAGTGTGAGAAGTTGAGAAGGAGGCCAAACCATCAGCTGCAGCAGTTGAATAAATTGTAGCGATAGGACTGGTGTTGTCGCTCACTTCCCTACTGCACTCATATTGTCCATCTCCAGCGTCTCACGGTCTCTTCCGTTCTCCATTCATACCTCCCTTCCTCTCTTTCCTACGTCGATGACGATGAGTTTTTCTTATAAAGCAATGCATTTATATTTAGTTAAATCGAGGAGTAATAAATTAGTCCCTCACACTAGTATTGTTAAACATATATGTCTAGTGATGCTCCAATGCATGGTTGGACTTGTCTTATGTCTCACTGCATTTAAGAGGTGCCACATATATGATAGGTGAGAAAAGTATTGTTCCTCTTGAGGAAATCTTAAATAAAGAAATTCATCTAATTGAGGTGGAAAAAATTTTACCCAAGAATGGGTGCCTTGAAATGACTTCAAAGGAGATTCGCAAACATTCGCTAAAGTTGCGCAAGAGGTGGATGAGAGTGTATAGACTGAAAGAAATTTTTAGAGCACAGTTTAGTGACTCAGCAAAATAATAAAGCTTCCGAAGACTCAATATGCATCGTGCATTAGATTTAGGAGAATCCTAATGATGCAAAGTTTTTGAACAAAGAAATTAAGAACTATACCTTGATGATGTTAACATTTGATCAATCAACCAAAGGTGCTGGATCATCAATACCGTTGTATCATCAAAGAGTGTCGAATCATCAAAGAGTACTGGATCATCAAAAAGTGCAATAGATGATGTTGATTTTGTGGAGGGCTCTCTGGTACGATGTACATACATCCTTCCTGCAACATCATCAAATGGTGCAGATAGTGATGATGACTTTGTTGAGAGATCTCTGAAGCAATGTAGATAATTATGATGACTTTGATAAGGAATCTCTGAAGCAATGCAGATAGTGATGATGACTTCATGCAATGCTCGTATCAGAGATGAACCAACTGGATTATTATGTACGATGTTATTCAATCTTAGTTGAAAAGTAGATATGATGAATATTACAAAGCACAAAATAATGAACTGACAGGTTACAATTACAAGTACAATGAGATATAATACTGAAATCATCATGCAATACTATTCGTACGGTATAAATGACATCATGTAATAAGACTAAACTACACTCTCTTCATTATGGTCATGCGCTGCTCTCGGCGATGTGGTGGGATTAGTAAGGGCACACAGGACGCGATTGACCATTGCGGTAGTGGCAGGCATAGACGCAATTTTCATTGGCGCATTAGCACCATGCTATGTAGTCACTCCCGATGCTTACGAACTTTTTGTTTGTCTGCAGAGTTCTTAGTTCTTGTCTTTTTTTCTATGAGTTATTCCGCTAACTTCTAAATCTGCAAGAGAAGATAACCCATATACGCCCTAATGTGATGATGGTTTATTAGGTACATTAAAGACGTGAAGTGACAATTGTATATAAATTATGTGCAATTTAAGATTTAGAGATGTACAACTGGATAATTGTTGTATATTTAAAATTATGTGTAACTAGATAGTTGTATATTTTTAAATCTAAAATTATAAAAAACTTTTTATATAACTATAAATAATGTGCAACTCGATTGATCGAGAAATAATAATTTATTAAAAACGTAAAAGGATATCAAATCCGTTGCTCCTATATTTTCTCAGAATAGTAATCGTGTACGTGCAACAAAACGTCTTGACTAACATAATTTAAACGTTAAAAATATATTCTAACATTTACAAATATAGTTTTCTATTTATACATGCATTCTACCAAAAATAATGTTTAAGTGGCTACAAGAACTTACGAATAAAGATGGTACAAAAAGAAAGTAGACACCATTGTTCCTATGAAATAGTAAAGAATGATGAATATGTATTATAAAAAAAAATAACATCAAATATAATCAATGACACAATACAAATGCTTCTTGCTCAATCTATCTTTCGGATCACGGATTGTCATGGACTACAGTGGCGAGGAGGACACGCTGTCGATGTTGAGATCAGCGAGCAGCACGTCAATCTCGTTGACGTGGCGCAGCTTCCGCTAGCGCGTGAGCTACTTTGGCTAGCGGTGGTGGTGGGGCCATGCAAGGAGGAGGAGATTGCTGGCGGCGGTGGCGTCGCGCCCTTCGCGACGCGACTGCGTGTGTAAGGTGGAGGCTCGCACGGGGGAGGCCGGTGTGGAGGAGGACGCGATAGAGATCGTCGGGTGGTAGAGGAATGCAGCGCGATCCTTGATGGCACTGCGGCGTTGAACGGTCGCGGCAGGGTGGCGCTTGGCGGTGGCAGGTGCCGACAATGGGAGGAAATGGGGGCAGTGGTGGTGCAGAAAGGGGCGGCAGCGGGAGGAGATGGTCCCGCTCCTGTGTTCTAGCGTCGCACATCCTACATGCCTTTGTCGCTGTCGGGGCTCGTCGGCTTCTTGTCGGCAACCGTGTCAATTGTAGAGTGAAAGAGACGGTGATGCATGAGCGATGCGCTGGGAGGGTGGCGAGAGGAGCGTGGGATCAAGGAAGGGCGGTGTGGCCTGGATCAGCGCAGGGCGGGATTATTATTTTGTCGGATGGTATAACCAGACCATCTATACTGCATTGCGTGGAAGGAGACAACGACAGTGGCACATGGGCACGGCCAAAGGGTGGCATGGGCAGCGGTGGCCACGCGTGGTGCATTCGGGAGAAAAGGTGCTAGAGGGTATAGTAGTGGCAATGATGGGTAATTGCTATCAACTTTAAGTAAGAGCAATGGTGGGTAATTACTTTCAACTTTAAGTGAATGGCATGGTGGGTAATTTTTAGGTGGCAGACCATCAAGTAATATTAGCCATTGGATGATCATGATCGAATGGTGTAGATTGAGTCAGAGATAAGAAGGGAAAACTCTCTCTTTTATAAGGTAGTATAGATGAGCGTGAGCTGCTGACCACCTCAAGGTGTGCTCCGCCGCGTGACTGCACAAACAGATGAACTGGCAGTGAAAATAAAGTAGCGAAATGTATAGAAACTCTTTCCTCAAAGGTGTCCTCTACTGCGCGCGTGACCGCCTTGCGGCCGACCGGCGACGGTTGCAGCAAAGGCACAGTGAGGACGCAGGCGAAGCCGATGCCTCCTTGACGTCAGCTGCAAGCGTCCAGCCTGCTCCTGTGGCACTCCCTGCCTCCCGTGGGCCGGCCTCGCTAAGCGCCACAGCATCGCCAAGCGGATCCGAGACAATGTCGGGGAGCTCAACCAGCGGCACCACGTCGTCGTCGACCGTGGTCCACAAGCGGCCGAGGAGCAGCACGAGCTTCCTCACGACGACGAATACCTGCGCTCTAGGCTCACGTTCCGGCAGTGGCAGGTCATCGGCCGTGCTGGCGAGAAGGACGACCTGGCCAGGTTGGTCTCCTGAGAAGAAGTAGCTCATGGAGAAGGAGACGAGCATTGGCGGCCGCACGGGGCACGCGGAGGTCATCCACGTCGCCGTAGGCTACCTCTCTGTTTCTCCGGCCCAGCAATGCGCTATAGTGGCACAGTGAGGCATTACTCCTCTAGATTCGCCCGCTGGGAAGCGGAGGAAGTGCGTGGAGCAAGGAAGCTAGCTTGGCGGTGATGGGAGCAGAGTGGAGACGGAAGGAGAGGTGGAGGAGGAAAAGCCGACGAGCAGCAGAGTTGACGGCGTCTCGAGCGTAGGCCGCGGCATTTTGTACCACACTGCTGGCGTACCGCCACCACGAGTGACATCGATTTATAAACCCGGCTGAAGCACGGTTAGAACTGACCAAGTTAAGATCAATTAATTGGAGTGCAGTTTTTTCCATTTATAAGTATGTGCCTGTCAACTATCTAAGTCATCAAAATGTTCCAAAATTCGTGCAGTACAATGATATTATGTACGTGTAGTACGCTGAACGTAAAACCTAGCCTTTGCCCCTCTCTCTCTCGATCATTCTTCCCAACTCTCTCTCTCTCTCCGCTCACCCGCTCCTGACCACCACGAGACACGCCGTTGCTAGATTTCTGGCGGCTCCGTCTATGGCGTGGCGCGACCTCTGGAGGCGAGGCACGTCCATAGCAGGCACGGATCCGTCCATGGAAGGTCCGATCTATGTTGTAGAGGCTTCTTGGAGCTAACTTTTTGATCTCCCGTGAGAAATTCCTACTTCTTGACTGATTCTTAGGTCTGAAGAATAAGTTTTTTTTGTTCTTGTATGGACGGTTCTAGGATCCAAAGAAAGGTTTTCAGTTCGTATAGGAAAGATTCTTGGAACCAAAGAAAGAATTTGTAGTTCTTGAAAGAATGGTTCTTGGATCTGGATGGCGCATATTTGTTAAATATTTTTTCGTGATCTGCTTCCACCAGTTGGTATATGGAATTTGTATGCATTGGAAGTTTGGTTCATAATATGTTATTTAGCATGATGTGAACAGTGTAATTTTGGCTAATTGGGTACGCGATCAATTTAGTACACAATGGTCCCATGTTCTTCATCTGTTCTTGGTGTTCATGTGGCTTCAAATAATTTAATGTGGCAAATAATTTGATCAAGAATTAGAGCATGAACCGAGGGTGCTTGCATTTGTCTATGAATTCCCTAAATGTAATTTTGTTTATGAAATTTGTTGGTATTATGTCCAGGCTGAAAATTTTATTCATGTTTCATGCTTCATTTGATATTGAAATGTGCTCTAAGATCTCAAAAACCAAAAAACCAAATGATCCAATACTATTTGTTCATCAACGGTGAAACCAAACAATCAACAATTTTTGTTATGGTTCTTGAATTTTGTTCATAAACATGGACAAAAGTTCATGAACACAATAATATTTGTTTGGTCACGAACGCTTTCAAATGAATTAAATATGCAATGAATATTAACAAATATTGTAATAATTCTGTTGTATGAATTAGTTAGATGTTCTGGTGCTTAGGAGAGAGAGATAAGAGTGTAGATGAATAGGTGGAGAATGAACGGTAGGATCTAAGAACAAGGAGATAGATTGGAGGGTCTATTATAAAACAAGAGTGGCCACATATTGAAGAATGGAGAAATTTGAGTGTTCCTTTTGCAAAAGTTTAGCATGAATCTTAAACACTTTCCGTGGTATAGATAGTATACGAACGCTTGACATGAGTAAAATTACGTTTCTCCAATTAACTGCTGCGAGTGATGTGAGTCAGTGAGTGTGCTTCAGGTGACTATTCCAGCCCAGGAGGAGGAGGAGAGCGGCGGCCTAGGATGAAGGAGAAGAAGGGAAGAGGGGAGCTATGTGGCCCAGGGAGAAAGAGAAGGGCGCTATGCGGGCCTAGGAGGGCCAGGAGGGCGGGGGGTATGCTGCAGCTCAGGAAGGAGGAGAGAGCGGGAGTGCTATGCAACTCACGAGAATGATGGGCAAAAAATGCTGCACAGCAGCCCAAACTCCAATATATATCATATAATATAAATACTAAATGACACATACTAAATACTTAACAATAATTATAAAAATACTACCCAAATCTCAATATGTTTTTTCTCTCTTTTGGGCCCATAAAGAATTACTAGTATCATGTTCCAAGGTGCGTTGAAACATCTTGCGACTTTTCAACTGAAGATGAATTAGAGGAAATATTCGTTGCATACACCTAGGATGGAACAGGAGCTTACAGATGAAGCATGATTTCGTGTTCACTCGCATAGTTTCGTGTTCACTCAGATAAGGATCTTTCGGTGTGTGATGCCAATCTTTCTTAAGATTCCAAGCTGACGTGCATGGAGTGCTTGACTTGAGAGTGGAGTATTATGATCCTCCAAACAACCTGAGCTGGTCTTTGTGATTAAAAACGGTAGGTTCCTCGGTTCGACTGGATTCCATTGGCTATTGGTTCATTCATTTTGTTTTCTGTTTATGTCGTTCTGCTACTTACTGTGCTAATATTACTCTATACTTTCTAGAGTGGTGAAATTACTATCAGCAAACACAATAATTAGTGTACAAACTTTTTCCATGAGTTAAATTCGTACATCAGACTCAGCTGGTTAAATGGAGCTAGAAGGATATGAAAAGAGTTCATAGCAGTGAGGACTTCATTAATTATTTTATTTTTAAAAGTTGCAGAGCTGGTAATTTCATTGCATTAGGTAGAGGTAAAAGAAAAACGAGTTTACCAGGTAAGAGGAAGGAATGTAAACATTACGTACAGAATCAACTTAAGTTGCATGTTTCTTGGATGATAGAATTTAAAGAACGACTTCATGAAGGCATGATGGTTAAGCTAATCAGACTGAAGATTCTTCATCTACTAAACAATTAAGAGTTTCAATGTTCTAGGTCACCGTGCATGTTCCATGCAGCAAAGGACAACACATTAGCAGCAAAATAGAGAACTTCCACGTGTGAGCACAGACCATGCATTATTCATCGTGCTAACATTAGTTGTTTTTTTGGAAAAGGCAGAAGCTTTGCCTTGAATTAACATAAGAAAGGTTATGGACTACAAGGGTTGGACGAGTCCAGCCGAGGGTCTAGGACCCCATAAAAAAACTAAACGCCCGAGATGAGCGCGGCGATAACATTTACCCTGCGGCCACCCAAGCCGCAGCTTTCTCCTTGATCAGACAAAGGATTGTAGGTGGGGCGAGGACTTCCTGTTAGAGGGTGAAGAACGAGATGAGCGGTTCAGAGAAAGAGAGAAATCAGAGTAGCGGAAACAAACGTGGCAACAATCAAACAAAGAACGTGCGTAAGAAAACAGAACACACACACGATCCAAGACAGAAGAGAGTTTTACATGGAAACCTTAGAAAGGGTGAAAACCACGAACGCACGAAGACGTCAACTTCACCATGATGAATGAAGTCCTAACCCGTTAGGGATTTACAATGCTTGGCTTATGCCATAACGTCTACAAGGTAGGGTATATATATATCAGGTGGCTGAAGGGTATCTGTGTTACTGCCTGTGACACAGCTGACTGACACAGGCAGAACACTTAACACGCTAATACCTGACTCAGGTGAGCTAACCCTATCCGTGTCAGCTACCTGTGTCACTGGTGGACATAAGCTACCTGTGACACAGCTGGGTGACACCGCTGGGTGACACCGCCGGCTGACACCGGTAACGCAGAACGTCTTCTGCAAAGAGGTGATAGGAATTTAGAGCAAACTCCAACACTTCCTGTGGAAAACTCTTGAGCTCTACTTCTTTTAGATCTCCCAGAAGATCAAGATAATGAAAGAACAGATGTCTTTTTTGGAGACGCCATCAATCGAGTAGGAGGCCTCCCACCAATCCGTGACAGTGGCAAGGCCAGTCGAGGCGGCCGGACAAGGGAAGGAGCATCCAATCTAGGACTGCACCGCGTCCCAGATACGACGAGAGAAGCGGCATTCGAAAAGGAGGCGTGCTACAGTCTTCGGATCCCTGCGACAGAGCACGCACAAGGATGCACCAGTCGGTCAGCGGTCCTGAGCCTGTTCGGGATTACGAGCCACACACGAAGAACTTGCATTTTGAAGAGGTTCAAGGGTTCCACACCTAGGAAGAAAAGTTGGAAGCGGCCGCCCCCCAGAAACTGAGCCTTGTAAACGGAGCCGGCGGAATACACTCCGCTAGGGGAGAGACGCTAGACGATGGAATCCTCGGAATCGGGAACGAGCAGGACCGCTTAGGCGGACGAACTCCGCGTTGTGATCAACAGTAATGTGGGTTGACAAATTTAGGTCCCCACTCTAGACGGCATCCGTGATTACGTTGTGAACCGAGCGCTCCTAGTGGTCAGTTGCTAGCCAATTTAGGTTCGACTCCTCATTCTGCTATGTTAATTATGTGGGTGGAAGTCTTCCTCTCATACCTCCATCTTGCTAGTATTTGACCCTTACAGTTTATTCTCAATCAATCACACTGTTAGGCAGACAGGAACACAAGATACTCTCCCCTGCCCTCTCTTGTAGATCCACCGTTATATCCCTAGAAGCTAGCGCTTGCATGCATGCATTGCCTTGGACACATCAATGCAAGCTACATAACGCCTTTACACATCAATAAACAATGCTGTAAACTATAGCTAAGTTACCATGCATGCCAGATGCTGATTCAGAGTTCAGAGGTTATGTGAAAGATCTGTCCAAGCAGGGACTAGACTGATCAGCAGGCCAGCAGCTAGCTCTTTCCCCCAAACCATCAGAGTGATCTTGCCATGCGATGTGGGACCCGCATGTATTAGTTTATCCAATGTAGGATCCCAAGTTACACACCTTTGCACTCGTGGCCAAATCAGGCAAAATTGTGCAGATCATGGGCCATTGAACAAAGAATCAATTGGTGGAATCTCTAGTACCAACTTGTCAATTTAACGGTTGAACTCTTCATACTCAAAGCCCTAGCCTTTACTTTAGATCTAAAACAGTAGCAAAAATAAAAAAATAAAAAATTGGAATCAAGGATATCTCTTTTTCCTTTGCATTTCTCTCTAGGGTCCTACTTAGTTTTCCCTATCCTTCTCTGCTCTCATGCATCTTCAGGTATTTAAGACATCCACATGTTTCCTTTGCCATTTCTCTCTAGAATCCTACTTTTCCCTACCCATTTGCTGCCTTCTTCAAGATCACTCTATATCCCAAGAAGAACATAATAGAGTATCGTGATCGGGAGCGCAACGAGCATTCCAAAAATAACCCTGAAAATTTCGAAACATATGTACCAAAATGAGTTACAAAATAGGACTATGGTATAAAGCCCATGATAGGAACAAAAGATTGAGCAGGCAATGGCTTACGCTGTGCTCAGTATTTGAGGGTGGCAATTGTACTCCTTGGCAAACACAAACGGCACGATGCCTTGTGGAAGTGCTGCCTGTTGATCAATCACATATTCAAAAATAAGGTCGTCGCAATACTCTCCAAGTTCATCAGAATGATTTTTTTCGTCTACTTCGCGAAGGTTTAAAGGTAAATTAAGACTGATATAGCATTCATTCCGACCTGAACGATGGCAACATGTAGGAGCACTCCCCGGAGGCCGACGGCAATGGAGGTCGCCGCGATCACCGCCGGACCCGTCAAGAACCTCACCGCCATCGCGAATGTCGCGACGGACTTGCCACAGGAGATGATCTTCGGTTGCAGAGCCATGAACAGACCTGGATTACATATACCACCGTTAGGATTTCACGGAGAAAGTAAAAAACAAACAGATTTGTTATGAATAGATATCAAAATGTCAACGCTGTACCTAAGCTGAACATAGCCATCCCTAGCCCTGCATCGGACAGTATAGATATGGAACCTTTGATTATTGTAGGCATCTGAATGTTCCACCTGAATTTTTTTGACGAGTAAAGTTAGTTAATCCATATTAATTAGCATTTGCATTGCACGATGAATGTGATGAGAGAATCAAAGCTGTAGATGCTTGTAGCATGTGCCCCTCTCTCCTAAAAATGCCCTGTTTTCTCTGAAGTTTCCTCCAGATCGAGGTGCCATCTCGTGCATAATAAATAGTACAGTGATGGATGTACATAATTGCATTTACACATGGATATGTCATGTACATCAGCCGTAGATGAGCAATGGTCAATTGGTCATGTCTGTCAAGTATGTAGCCTGGAAGTCTGGATGGAGACAAACACGGCAGCCGTAGTTGATTTGGTAGATTTGGTCTGCTACAGAACTCCAGGTCTCACAAAAGACCTGCATCTGCATGCATGCATGCATCCATATATGCATGTGCCGGACCAGATCCAAGATCAACGTACTGATCATGTGCTCTCACATGCATGGAAACACTAATGATCCTACAATCATAAGCAACATCTGGCAAATGAAAAACATGGCAATCTAGGTTTGAACCCAGGTAACCTTGATGGACACAACAACAAATTAAGTTTCAGAAAAGAGATTGACACTCGAAATAATGAAATGTGATGTGATGTACCTGAATGAGACGAGCGACCAGACGAGGCCGATGAGGCTGGAGTAGGTGTTGGGGTTCCTGATGAGCTTCCTCCACACCATGATGAGGATGAGGCGCGTCATCACGCTCGCCGGCGGCATCGGGTGCGCGGCCTCCTCCAGCCCGGGCACGGCGGCGGTGGCGCCCTTCTTGCGCGGCGCCACGTAGGGGGACCGCGACACGGGGAACTTGGCGGCCACCCCCGCCGCGGGGCTCTTCAGGCCGTCCTCGATCTCCATCTCGACGGCGCCGCCGTTGGCTCCGGCGTCCTTCTTGATGACCGGCGTGACGGTGCCACTTACACCTGAAAGGACGTGTCTGTCAAAGTTGAAGTATGCCGTGATGGTTGTTGCATCTTTTGGACGGAGGCATTCTTTGTTACCTCTGGGAGTGGCGCCGTCGAGCGGAGTGGCTACCGGCGGCGCAGCGGCGAAGTCGGTGGAGGCGGCATGGTTGACAGCGTTGCGGAGATTGGCCTCCGACACGGGCGACGCACTGGAGCTCCACACGAACATGTGCAGCTCCTTGTTGGAGTTGGAGTTCGAACCCCCCAGCTCCTTCTTCCTAGTATATATTGGCCCAAGGAACAAATAATTGAAGATCCAGCATAACACGAACTAAAAGTAAACGCCTACCATGCACGGTTCATTTCGATTAACGTGTTTTTTTAAGTTGTTCATCTAACATAACAATATTCTTCCATTCAGATAGTTAATTTCATTGAGCAAATGTACAGCACTTTTGTTGTTCATTAGATCGAGCGAGGTGGTATGATGGACGGAACGGAAAACTGGTAGTAGCATTTGATGAGTGTTAAGGCCGGACGGACACGTACCGTGGCGCCGGCATCATCATCCCGGGGTTGGGCGCGGGGTACGCCGCCGCGGTGTCGGCACCTTTGCCGGACGCGAACTTGTTTGCCACCTGCTCGTCGAGCCCCTGCGCGCGGGTGCCGGCGCCCGGCTGCGCCATGGGGCTGGCCATCTTGCTCCCGGAGAACATGGCGTAGAAGTCGGACTGGTTGAAGCTGGACTGGCGCGGCGTGGGCTCCCGGGACGTCTGCAGCGAGTAGATCTCCACCCCGGTCAGGTTCGACGCCCGCGGCGTCATGGCGTTGGACGCGCCGTGCCCGTACGCTGCCCTGGAGCGCGCGCCGCCGCCGTGGCCCCCCGTGGTGGACCCGGACGCCGACCGCCGGATCACGACGTGGACGCGGCCGTCGCGACCGACCTCAGCGTCGGCGTGCAGCGCCTCCCTGCCGTTGAGCGAGACCACGTCGGAGTCGACCCGGAACGAGGCGATGCTGGCGCCGACGTCCGGCGGGAACTGCTCGGAGATGAGCGCCTTGGCGCCGCGGTACTCGAAGAGGAAGAGCATGAGCGTGTACCAGATGACGCTCTGCAGCACGACGATCTGCACCATGAGCGAGCCCGAGAAGTCGCCGTACATGGCCCGGAGCAGCGGGATGCCCATGACGAGCGTGTTGGGGAGCGTGGCGAGGGAGAAGAGCGTGATGGTCCAGTCGAGGGAGGCGGCGCCGGCGCCGGCGTCGCCGCGGCCGCAGCGGTAGCGGGAGAGGACGTTGTGCCAGACGGCGAGCGCGGCGAGGATGACGAGCTTCTGGAGCGAGTCGGCGGCGAGGAAGCGGTAGTCCATGGTGTAGGGATCGTTGGTGGAGATGAAGTGGAAAGAGAGCAGCGGCACGGCGAAGACGGCGACGAAGCGGTTGATCCCGGAGCACTGGTCCGGCGTGAAGATGCCCCACCACCGCACCGACCCGTACGCCATGAACATGGCCACGTACAGCGGCACCACAGCCGCCAGCACGTCGTAGATGTCTCGCCCGGTGATCATCGCGCCCGGTGACCTCCTGCACGACAGTCGTTTCTTGGGATCTAAAATGTATATTTCGCAGGGTGTACGAGTACGATACGATCGATCCACAGCGAGCTGACGCGACGCTAAGTGTGCGAAGAGAAGTGGAAGGATTGTTATATAGGACACGATAGATGGTTATTAGCGATGCAAGGATTGTTTGTTAATTACTTGTAGCAGTACTTGCTGGTTTACTAATTAAACAGTCAGATTAAGTATCGTGGTGCAGGGGGAGAGATTCCGAGGGGACAAAGTGCGTACACTTGAATGCATTTATTTGTTTTCACGCTAGTATTTCTCTGCGGTGACTTGTAAACACTAGCGTATGAAATGTGCGCTAGATAGCTAGCTCGTCTTGTGCGGCTATGCATGACATGAATACATGATAGGCTATTACACTTTGCATAGGAGACCTGAACCCTAGGGAAAAAGCCATGTAATGCAAGCTAGCCAGCTATCTGTCGAGCTTGTTTATAGGAAAATGTTATATATCTATAATATGATTTTTACTTTCGTAGAACGAGTTCCCATTGAATGAAACAAATGTTTTCGTCACACAAAAAAGTTGTTTCTATCGGACAAAATTTGTTACGTGCAAACATCATGTTGCATTGGTTTAAAATATTTGTTGCATATATTTGAAAAAAAATATTTTTATCATATAACAGAAATGTCTCCAGGACGTAGACGTCTGCTCCAATACTAGGATCAGACGCCCAATTTCTAATCTTGCCCATATATGTGTAGCAGTATGCTAATCGATGGATTGCCAACGATAGAACATCATCTCCGATAACTTGTATTTTAGCTTGTTACCAAGAACTCTGTATAAAGTAATGTCATGGATGGTTTGGATCAACCTAAAACCATATGTGCACCTTTTCACAGTTAGAACAGCTTTTTCAGACAGCCAGCCAACAACAGTTTTGTCAGCGGTCATAGTCTAACCAAACTGGGGAAAGTCAGGGGTGCACACGGGGGCATGTGCACCCCTTATTTCAAAATTTTCAAATTCACACATTTAAGTTTCAAAAAAATCTGAAAAAATTCATACATGTATATTACGGATTGAGGTATGCATGGTTAAATTTTCGTAAAATAATATATCCATTTGTGATCTGTGCAAAAAAAAGAAGAGAACACCTTAGGGGGTTGTGCACAGTAGTGAACAGTACAAAGCCATGAACAGTATGCATATTTGTTTTTTTCACACAGGTCACAAACGGGCATATTATTTTACGAGAATTTACCTGTGTGTACTTCATTCCATCACAAACCGGTATGAATTTTTTCAAATTTTTCTGAAACTTATACGTGCTTCAAAAAATTCGAGCAAACTCTAATGGGTGTAGGTGCACCCGTGAGCCAAAAATCCTCACCCAACCAAACTGGCCTTATATACTAGCAATGGTTGTGCATGTGGCATGTACAGTACTACTACTGCAGGTCGTGCCAGCTGGGTCGCCCTCGCTGAATTGAAGATCGATTTGATCTCCTGTTCTGGATTGATCACCTGAAAAATACTGAGCATTTTTTTTCCGGCTTTCTGGATCTAACTTATAAATTGCAATCCGTCAGTTGTAGGCCATGTTAGGGCTGTAACGGATGATTGTATATCAAATACGCGGAAGAAAAATGCCCTGTTTCCAGAAAACATACTAGTCATCTAAATAAATTAGCCGTTAGTCTTATGTACATCGCTTAATATACAACGAAGTAAATGTACATGGGAGATACTTATAAAAATTCAAAACCAAGTACTGGTACAGCGAATTAGTAACTCGCATAAAATCCCCGACATTTTGTGCCGTTCACGAGGTGGAGGTGCTTCTTCTTCTTCTCTTCTAGTTCTAGCGTCATGTGCTCCGGGACAACGGCCACAAGAACCTTTTGAGCAAGGCACTCAACGTAGGGGTTGTCCCTGGGCTTAGTCAAATGGATCGATCATAACTTCCTTGCGGAGATTAGTTTAATCATGCGGTTGGATGCCCAGGTTTGACTAACAAACAGCATAAAGCTTCCAGCATGATTAGTGTCCGTTACTCCATTTGATGCTCTCGCCGTACATAGCGAGCAGTTGGTTTGGTAGTTTTCCACTAGATCTATTCTGACAATGCTAGTTCTCAGCCGATCGTTTGTAGTTTAACTGATATTGTACTTTCATGTAAAAACTCGAATTAACGGAAAAATGTGGACAGTATACTTTGACACTGGATACGTACAGACGTGTGTCAAGCGAAAATTTGGCCATTTTGCGATTTTCGGTCGACAAAGTCAGCGAGTTGCTTTTGCAGGTATCTATCCCTTGCGTATTTGCGTTGACGTTTGAATTGTAAAGCAGAGGATGCTATATACGAAGCCGCACTTCATGGGATGGGGTGGGATCCTGGTTGGTTTGACCCTCCAAACGTAGCATCGTAGCAATCACACGGGGCGTGTCTGGTCAAACCAGAGCTAGCCTTCTCCACTCCGGACTTAGCTTAAGCTGGCCAAGCAATTTCAGCTGTCACGATTAGTATAATGGCGGTATGCATGCATGCCGGCGCCGGGTTGGGCACCGCCCGCACCCTCTCGGTCTCCGGGCAGCGTGCATGCAGTTCGTGCATGTCCTTGCCGCGGCAGACACCCACAGCCACCGCCACCGCCACCGCCGCTGCCGGACCCGGCCGGCAGTTGGATCTCGCGGCCGCCTGCGTGTGTATGCACGTACGTAATCAACGTCCGTGAATGATATAAGTCATGGCTTATGGAGTATTTTATGGAGATGTTGGGTGGTTTCGGTGGTGTGAAGAAGAAGAGGTTAGCAAGTGTGGCTTGGATTAGTTAATTGATGCGTGTAACGTTTGGGTTGTCTGGGACTGGCGGAATCTTCATTTGACGCTGTGTTTTAGCAGTCGATTTGAATAATCCAAAATGTCAAAACCATGTGTAATGTACCTCTATGCTCTGTCCCCCCCGAAAGATTAGCTTGTTATTTTAAGCCCAGTGCGCATTTTATCAACCTTGTTCGTATGAACTCATCTTGGTTTGTGCAAGTGAAACAATTCTCAGAAAATTTGTAGATGTCGAGCATGTAGGAGTTGCTGCAATATGAGCGATTTGAAAATCCACTGTGAAAACATTTTGGCCTTTTTATTTTTAACAACTCACACATGATCGTATCTTTTTTTATGATCATTTCTGTGATTCACTACAACTGATTTCTGGTGCAAAGATAACAGAAGGTTTCTGCAATTCACCACAGAGAATTTTTTTGATACTACTAATAAAAGTAGAAGTTAAGGTTTGACACATTTCATTCTAATCATTCAATTCAATTTAACGGCTCGAAAATTAAATTGAATCATCACAAATTACTGTATGTCTTAATTACACACTATTTACACCCCATTAACTGCCCTTAAAAGTTATCGTATTTCAAAATCATATTCCTCTCTCATGCTCGCGTCTTCCCCTATTAATCACATCTAGATTATATGTATAGGTTAATAATCATGCAATATGCATTTCAATATTATTAATAAAATTACGAGTTAAGATTTGATGCACTTCATCTGGCCATCCAATTCAATCTGAAAATTATGTCTTAATTGCACATCATTGATGTTTTCATTAATTACCCTTAAAAGCTCATGTATTTTAAAATTATATTTCTCTCCTATGCTCCGTCTTCCCCTGTTAATCACATCTACATTATTTCTGTAGGTTAATAGTCATGCAATGCGACATTCTTCCTAAATATTTCTAGCAGTAAATTTGGATGCATGTATATTACGATCAACATGATTTCTAAATTATCGGTGCTCATTATATATTTGATGAGCGCTTTTTTTCAGAATAACAGAAGGTTTTGTGGACCAAGAATTAAGGCAGTGTAACCACCGATACAAAAGCCCAAAATAAATGGGCCAGTGGAGCCCATATGTGATCCAAACGAAGGAAACCACCGGCCTGCAAAAAATAAGAAAGGCTTAACGGATAATAGGCCGGCTTAATCAAAGAAACTCAGCCTGCCCATGAGTCAAAAGCGTGTACCAGTTCGACCACGGCTACAAAAGCCCAAGATACCATCATCATCATACAAAAAGACGTCCTTTTTCTTTTTTTTCCACGGCATCAGTAGGCTTTCTCGTTACATGACACGCCGGCTTTGGGCCATCCGTAGGCCCATTTTCCCTTCCAAAGCAGGGGAATTCGCTCCGCGAAAACCTGGCGATCAAACACAAGTTCCAACGCTAGCACAGTACACGCCTGAAACTGAAGTTTGCCTTCTGCTAAGCAAATTTCGTTTTCATTTTACGCGTCAAATGTGAACAGAACCGGGCAATCTGCACGTACGCGCCCTGCAGTCTCAAACTGTGACGGCACCAGCCGAAGGGACACGCGCACGACGCATGTCCATCCCATGTTAAGCATCCAATCAGCAGCGGGCTCAGTGCTACTGCTGAGTCTCGCTCGTAGGACCGTGCATTGCTAGCTCTTGCATGCACCAACATCCATCGTCAACCCCACAAGTCCTCCCTCCTTTCTCCCTAGATTTCGCGCTGGATCCTCTCCAGGAAAAAAAATTCAAGCTGTTCACGGCCCTGTGCGCGCACAGCTGTGCCCTTGACCTTTTTATGTTTCTGCGCACCACCAGTGTTGGAAACGAGCGAGCACCGAGTACGCGGTACTGCAGTGCACGCAGGGGCCGGAGACCGTTGCAGTACCTGAGAAACTGAGAAGATGATGGATATATATCATGGCAGATGTAGAGCACGCGTCGTGTGGCATCGCAGGTCGTGCCTTGAGAGATGGCTTCGCCTCTGCGGCAACACCAGCACAATGATATGACATTCAATCACTAGTCTCGAAGATGGGGTGAGGTATGAGTTCGGGGTGGTGATGTCACGAAGGGGAGGGAGTAGGTGGAAAGACACGGAGAGATGACTATCACCTGAACAGGCAGGCCTGAAGGCGGCAAACGGGGCAACCGTCTAAGGCCACCTAATGGCAGGAGCCTATATATATATATATATATATATATATATTTGTGTATATATGTGTTTAAACTTATAGTTATTCGTTTTGGCTCTATAAATGATGAACCAAGGAGTCTGCATCACATTAACTAATATTTGGAAGACTCAACCTAAAGTGTCGTCTTGACGTTCTCAAGGCGTAGGATTTGACTACTTTGTGTGACAAAAGCTTGTTTGCAATTTACACATTCATAAATACTCCCTTAATTTAAAAAATATATTTACATCTATATGGGGCATATTTCGTATTCCAATACAAATGAGCATGTCTTTTCTTGTGTACCACTAACAAATATCCAACTTTACTTTGTATTCCCTACAAACATATGTCGAATTTAGTATCTTAGAGATAATAACTACAGTAACCTAAATCCCTATCAAAGTATTTTTTTGGTTTACGTGCAATACAAAATACCTCTAATATTTTTTGAACAAAATTCATATTATCTTTCCAATTAAAACAAAAGGTATAAGTAGTTACGTGCGAATAAACATTGTTGTCTTGGCTTAGAGCCTCCAATATGTCTGAACGGGCCCTACGCAGAGTCTAAGTCGTCCATCGTTAGCATGGATGCAATATCTCATAAGGACTCTATGGTTAGTGTGCCTTAAAACTAAGAACACAAAATAAATTTGAAATAAAAGGAGTTGTAACTCCATGAAGGACACGTGCGTCAATCAGTAGAACAATGGAGGTGCTCATGCCAAACACGTCAAATGATTAAATGGTTGCACAAAATAAATCTGAAATAAAAGGAACTATAATTGACAAAGTCCATACAAGCACGTCAATAAATAGAACAACAGAATATGCTTAATCGATAGGGGAAACTCTAATGCCTGACATGCCAAAACGATTAGATGTGTTGATCCATATATATAAAGAAGTGCATCCTAATTAAGCACATAGTTCAATTCTAAAAGGAGAACCCATACAATTTTAATACAACTGTAAAAATATATAAGTATGTAGGTTGTTTATTTAGAAACTAATGAAACGAATATAATATTTGCTCCGTCCGTAACAAAGAAAAACTATTACATATTTTATATAATAACTACAAAAGCATATTCCTAAGTGTTTTCCATATTTTTGATTTATATAGATGTTATTCAAAATTACTAGCTCATGCAGACACACAGATTGATGACTAGTTTTAGTGAAGAACGAGTAAGATGAATTGAAGCCCTTAGCTTTCCTCTTGCATAGTGTTTTGTTTCACCGAGAATCATTAGTTCCCTCGGAGTACATCCTTCCACCATCACAACCTCCTAAGAGCAACTAAGCAACAAAAATCCTAGAATAATCTTTAACAGAAAAATTATATACATTATACTGTAAATTGTGAGGAGTGCAAAATGAAACATGATACGACACGTCACCACTTCTTCCTCCACCATTCAATTTCTCCCAAGCTATAAACTCAATAAAATAAAGCACAAGAGAACATTAAATCACCATATCTTTCTCCTCCATTCAGTTTCAAACTCAAAGGGCACAGTTGCACCTAATCACTTTGTAATTCTCTTGCACCTAATCTAGTTTAGAAACATCTATCAAGATATTTATTTGATACTCATACATTCAAGAACCTCTTTCAAGAAATTTGCTAAATTATAAACTCTTGAACCATCTACTATTATTGATATATATATATATATATATATATATATAAACTACAGTATGCGTGAATTAGTCTTAAGAGGAACATAATTATATACTTATTATTAGCATCGTTTAGGGGCAAACATCACATTCACTACTTTACAAGAAAAATGTAACTATCATGAGAAAGTGCAGGCTTAGTTTAGCACACGTATATTTTAAGAAAACAGAAAACTCTATCTTAAAAATTCATTGTGTAACTACTACGTAATTCTATAAATTATAATATACAATATTTTAAAATATGTGATAATGGAAAATAAACATGTCAACTAGAATTATAAATAAATATTTTTATTTTATATAAATGAGAAATTTTGATTTTAGCTCGCCCCATTATAGGAATGGCCCTGCACCTGAAGCAGCGATTGTGTAGGGCTCCGTAGTTTCACGTGTGTGGATGCCGAAGAGGAGGAGATGGTGCCTCTAGTGGAGGAGGAGGCAAGGTGAGGTGAGGTGTAGTGAGCACGCTGGAGTGCCCTGCCACCGCCGTTGCTCGACGTCCTCGTCAGTGTGCAAGAAGGCTAAATCGATAAATTCCCCACTGTGACTACACAACCCTACCTATAGGGTCCACGTGCCATGTGGCAAAATCCCATCACTCTGGGTCATTTTGAATTAGTGCTGACTCCCCCGCCATGCTACCACTTTGAGCACTACATGACTCGGGAGGCGACCACTGGCCTTGTCCACCGCCGGCGAGGCATCACTGTCACCGGCATAGCATGGATGACAAAACCCCCAAAATTTAATTCTTGTTTCCTCGCAAACGCAAGCATCCCTGAAATTAAGCGAGAGATCAAACAAATCAGAGTTCTCATAGTTTGATATGCAATAGTAAATTATTTTCAGAATCCTCCAATCCAACAGTATCAGCAATTCATCAAAATGGACTCAGTTTCTCGTGTCCTAGCTACGTGAGTTGGCAACCTTGAACTAGTCCTCCTCCACCGTGGCAATGTTAGTGGTCCCTGCCCTCAGGACTGCCCTCAGGACCGCGTCGAACTCTCCTGGGCCATCTATGTGGACAATACCCTCGTGGAGGACCATGATCATCATTGTGAGCTCAACCCGCATGGTGCGGAGAGAGGCAAGACACTCCATTGCCGAGTTGGTGGCTGTCAAGGTATCCCAGGTCGCCCTGTTGGATCTCGCATAGGCCCGGAGACTCGCCGCACCCGTGCTTGCTGCAGCGACATGTGCAATGAATCCCGCATAGGCCTGGAAATGAGCCAAACCTAGCTAGACTCGGCTCGGTTGAACGTAGAGCCAAAATAACAGCTCAGCTCGGGCTTGGTAGTAGGCTCGAGCTAGTTCGCGAGCCAAAGCTATCAGCAACAGCTACAATAATCATTTCATCTAAGTTTAAAAAAATATGACATACTAAGTTCCATTTGGAATAATATGTTCCATGCCCCTGTTGAAAATTGACACCCAAAAAGTGATATGCTTCTATACCTTTGGTTGGGCTTTCCCCCTCATTCCTTCTCTTGGTTCCTGTGCATCATCAAAGAAGTTTCTTTACTGTTTTTCCATTTTCATTCCTTTTACTTATCTTAGTGTGTAGGTGCTGGTTGCTCACAGCGACCTATGCTTGGAAGTTATCAGAACTTCCTTTGCTGAATTGAATCGGCTAAATTAGCAAATGTTTGACGGATGCATGTAGCCCTGTACCTGATTATTAATGATAAATTCTGTCGACGAAATATTTTTGTATTTTTTCTATCGTTAAAAAATATATTAAATTGAAGCATATTTGCACTAAACTTATAAAAAACATTTGTGGTGGGATATGTAAGTTCAGCGCATGATCTGAATATAAAGAACATCAAATCAAATCAATCTTTCTAGACTTTGCTTTTCTTTGTTTCACTCATTCTGATATACTTAAGCATGAGAATTTACTGTAGCAACATATCTGAATCTCTGCAACAACACTCTAGTATTCACCCATCAATTCTTGCTTTAGATAAGACAGGAAAAAAATATATTCATTGATATGTGATTTGCAGTAGAATCAGGTGCATTGGTACATGCAATCATACAAAAAAATTGATAAATTCATAACAGATTCTCATTAGCACACTGCCAATGATTCTCATTAGCACACACAACTAAAAATGCATCCATTGGTCCATCGTTCATCAATGCAAATAGTCCATAAAATAAACTAAAAAGGCATCTTCTTGATGCTTGAAATCCACCAATCCATCATCAATGCAATAGTCCGCAAAATAAACTAAAACGGCAAGAGGTCTTTAGTCTTCATTCTCCATTCATTCAAGATGAAGGGCACCAATCCATCATGCAAGTCAAATAGTCCTATCAATTGCATGCATTTAGACAACATAACACAAGGGATATAATGTTATGCAAGATTTAAGACTTAGTGGTAGCACTTACTAGTTGCTCTCTACCACACTTTTAGGAAATGGAATGTTCTTGGCAGCGTCCTTATCTTCTTCCTGAAAGAAATCACATAAACCGAGTTAGCCATGATTGAAACAAAAAAGAATTGAACAAACATATTATAGCATCGATGAATATACCACAAACGTACGAGCTTTGAAGTCACCGTTGGCACCTCTAATCCAACTAGAAGCACACACCAATGTCTCCACCATAGCTGGGCGTAGGGAACTTCGATAATTATCTAGAACTCTACCCCCGGTGCTAAAAGTTGATTCGAAGACACAGAGGTGGCTTGTATAGTCAAGAAGTTCTTCGCCATCTGTGAGACTACAGGGAATCTATGTGCATTCAAGTTCCACCACTCAAGCACGTTGAAATTCTTGTTTGATAAGATCTCCTTCTTTTCATCAAGATAGATAAGCAACTCACTCTTTGATGGTTCTGAAGAAGATTCCCACAAGAAACTCTGAAACTGGCTTGAGACAGAAGGTAAAGAGATATTTGTATCCATACTCAAAGATGAGGACACAACACCTTTTCTAACAGCTGCCTTCATGTGCCGATGATCCCTCTCATACTTTTCATATAGATTTTCCAACTCTATTTCCATTCTAGCATACTCACTCTCAGCTTTTGGAGATTCATATAACTGATGGAAACACCAATTAACAAATTTCATCTTGTACCTTGGGTCTAAAATAGTAGCAAGCACAATGACATTACTCATTTCATCCTTATACTTGTTGAATTTCTGCAACATTGCAGTGGCCATACTCTTAAAATTGGCATTGCTAGAAGTACTTGCATTCATTAAAGAAATCTTAATATTTTATAATGTGAGGATAAAAAGTTTTGTGGTGGGATATGTTGAAGCTAAAAATGCGATAGTAACTGCAGCCAAATACTCAAGTATTGGTGTAATGATTTCATATAATGCCCATTCCTCGTGTGTAGGCTCTTATCTGTAATTTGCATCTGTATCAGCATAACATACTGAGGCCTCCTTATAGCCAATGCAAGTATTTAACATTTTATAAGTGAAAGAGATCCAGAAATTTCTAGGAACTTGTGCATGTGAGATGGTGACTTCTTTATGAAATTCACAATTTCTCTGATATTGTTGATCAAAGGAGCTATGGGTGCTATGCCACCATTCACCACAAAATTAGTAATGTGTGCAGAACAACAGACATCTAAATATTTTGGAATGAAAGAAGTTGATCCTCTCGCAGCAAACTTAGCCTTTAAACACCAAACAACAATATCATTGTTGGAAGCCAACAATATCATTGTTGGAAGCATTATCAAGAGTAATTGAGATGATTTTATCCTCCACCTTCCATTCAACAAGACCATCAGATATGGCTTGAGCTATCACATTTCCGCTATGTGGAGGATCTAACTCGATGAAGTTCAGCACACAATATTGCATAGTCCAATTACTATCTACATAGTGTGCAACTAAACTCATATAGCAAAGAGTTTGGTTGGATGTCCATAAATCACAAGTTATGCTTATGTAGTCCACACCTTTTAGAATCTTCCTAAGGTTTTATTTCTAGATTGGAAAACCTTCAAGCATTCACTTCTTATGGTTTTTCTATCAATAAACCGATAAGTAGGATTTAAGTACTTTTAGCAAGATATTAAACCAGGTGTGCTCTACCATCCTAAATGGATATTTATTTTCATTCACACCTTCATTTTCCATCATGGTGAAGCAGTCGATCTTGCTTGTTAGGATGTCGAGCTTGGATACCTTGGTGGAAAAAGTTCCCTCATGGATCTCCATGAGCTTGTTTCATATGGTCTTGGAGTCCTCAAGCGTGCTCATTCGGTTGGACTCATACATGCTCAATGCGTTGAAGATGATGATCATCGCATTGAGGTGGATGTTCCCATGGTTATCATCGGTGAGCTCACCTTGGTTGAGCACTGTATAACCATCAACAACAATGTGTCATATGCTTGTGCTAATGGCTATTAAATGCATCTTCATTTTTTGCTTCCAATTTGCATAATTAGAGCCATCAAAATAAGGATCTCTGCCAACATGTAAACCCTCACTAGAAAACAAACTCACTCTCTAGGCAGTTAAAACTAAAAATAAGACTAATACCATTTGAAGGATAGATGAGGAGGTCTAGAGAGGGTGAATAGACTAATACAAAAATTCTACCAAATAAAACTAATAAACCCTAAGCATACTAGTTTCCAAAGTGACATATAAGTAAGAAAACAAGTAAGCTAACCAATCACACAACAAGACATGGTGAGAATGAGAAGGAAGATTGCAAATAAGTGTGACACAATAATTTGTTATCGAAGTTTAAGCTTTTAGCGAGGCTCTACGTCTCTGTTGAGGAAGCTTGATCCTACGATGGAAGTCGACACCGAAACGTGCTCTTTTCTCAAAAAACTTGCCAATGCGAAGCTTCCCTCTCTTCTTGGCAGCTCTTCACCATGAGGTAGGCAAACTCCAACCTTCATAGACTTCTCGGCTTCTTCACACGCTTGAAGATTTCTGAGTGACGTCCTACCATCTAGAAGCTGTCAACCCCTAAGAGTAACCGAAACTTGATCTCAGCTTGGAGGTGATTCCTTGCTTAAATGCTCAATGTAGATCCTCAAGATTTATCCCTCTTAAAGTTTCTCACCAGAAGGCAAGAGAGAAGAGAACTAGAGTGCATCACAGAATTTGTGACGCAAATGATACCTCCATCGAAGGGGGTGGCTTATATAAGCCGCCATAATAAATCTAGCCTTTACTCACAAAGAAACTCGACCGGAGTTTCTGGACAACCTCGCTTAGAAGTTCCAGGGCAACCTCGCTCGGAAGTTCCATGGTTCGAACATAGTGGCTAGTTTTGGAGAAAAGCACCGCTTGGAGGAAGCAGCTTGGGCATGTCGAATAGTTCAAAACCTCAGGAAAATCCAAGACCTAGAGGATCCAGACCGTAGACACTCGGAGGTTCCAAACAAAATCAACCCTTTTGTTCCGAAACACAAATTGACTCAGAGGTTTCGAGAGATCCTCACTCAGAGGTTCCGGACAGGCAAAAACAGAGTCAACTTGGTTTCCTCAGAGGTGCTGGACTATGAAGGTTCGAACGAAAGAAAGCACTTGGACAGAGGCCAAGTCCTGACTCGGAGGTTCTGGATAAACTTGGCTCGAATGATCCGGACAAAACCAGGGCTTCAGGATAGAAACTTTATCATCACTCGAGTGTCCCGGGAAACCTCAATTGAAAGTTCCAGACAACAAGAAAGACTCTGGACTTCAAAAAGTCCGAATGACCTTTACTCGGAAGATCCGGGTAAAAATGATCTTTAGACATAAGCTATGTCTTCACACCGAGTGTCCGGATTAACTTCATTCGGAAGATCCGGACAACAAGAACTCCACTGGACGGAATATCTGAAAGTTATGGTTAGTTCATACGAACCTAACTCGGAGGGTCCGGGTCAACACTTAGCATGCTGGAGCCTACTCACACACACTCAGACATTCTGGCTGACTGGTCCGGACATTCCAGATGAGCCCTGAAGTTTGGTTTAGAGAGTTTTCCAAAGACTTTTAGGATGGATTTCTTTTGAGCACTTAGCAAGTTATCTCCTCTCATGTTGTTGACTAGCTCCCCCTTTTATAGTACTACTGTTATATACTCAATGTGATCATTTTCTAACTAAAAGTACTAGAAAAAGTTCTTAACCTTCTCAATTTCATGCTGTCTCTTTTTCAATCTTTATAGGGGTTGTCAACGCCTGTTCCAACTTGTCTTAGAGACTAAAAACATGATCAATATCTTGATATACATATTAGTGCACTAACCATTTTGTTATTAATCATCAAAGCCCATTTAAGAGGCCAAGATGTACTTTCACATTGCATTACCAAAACAAACACTTGCCTTATGGTGATTCACTCTAGCAAAGAGGGTGAATATCATAGGTAGAGTCAGAAGAGACAAGGTTTCCAAAAAGAGTATACTTCTTCCTACATGTGGCATCTGCCCAAAGCACATGTATCGATCTGCCCTTATCATCAAGAACGTAATCAAAATATAACCCTGGATTTGCAAGATTTCTTTCTACCAAGCTGGTCAACATACATTTGTGCATCCCAGGACTGGATGAGGCACCTAAGGCTGTGACAGTTATTCCGTATAAGTCCCTTCTAGTGCAGCCAACATTCTCGAAATGCCCCAAGCCTACACAAAGGAACTGATATGCCGCGGAAGTGACAATGCTAGCTCTCTTTCAGTTGGACAATGTTCTCTTAGCTTTCTTGCTAACATTCCTATTCGACCTTATGAACTATTGTTTACTAGGTAACACAAGTGCATGTGTGTGCTCTTGATCAAAAATTGTCATGATGAACTGATTCTCAAGTGTATGTTTGATGGCAAGCTTAGTATCACATTCGCATCTAGTGATTTTCCTCTCAAATCTCCTCTTATTGCTAGGTACAGACATATTCATACATTTCTTCTCTTCACGGAAGCCCTCACTATCGCAACGGAAACGCTTATGAGTCATGACACCATTGACAGCCTTGTGCTTTTCCATACGTACCCAAAAACGAACATGATGCGCATAAGCTTGATAGAACTCCTTGGCTGCTTCCATGTTAGCAAAAGTCATCCCTATGGCTGCTTGATGGCATCATCACACTCCGGATTACAAGATGAGCCCTACAATGTGGACAAGAAGCTCGACAGTTGTAGCATGCTGCAATACAAACAATGACTCATTCTACACAAATTAATTACGCAAAATGTACTTACACAAAACGGTGTACTATAGGATTTCTATGGTGTGGTAAATCCAATCCCCATACTAGACCTGACATTGACGACTGATTCTCCATGCGAATGGATATATAAGTATACATTAAGGCTGCACAAAACAGAAGCTATAATTTGAAAGAAGCCTATCCATATTTATTGTAAAAACAAAAACATATATGAGATTCGCAGCCCAGCAAACATGTTACATGGAGCACTTCTGCTAAAAGGAAATTTCAGTATTCAAAAGCAAGTGAATAAAATAAAACTGAGCTTCAACATCTACTCACTTGCTAATCCCGGTGAACTTCACTTAACAATTATAAACAATAAAAACAAGCTTCAACATCATATATATGGATTTTTTTCACTTCAACCGTGCCAAAATGCCATGAACATGAAAATAAAGCACCTAAGAAACCGAAATGCACTGAAGGAACTAATACTCTTCCATGTAACATCTTAAAGGCACATACCTTGTAGAGTACTTGGGGAACCAGATATAGACAGGAGGCCTAAGTTGAAACAATGGCGTCAAGTAGGGGTTAGCAGCTGCAGGTAGGAGCCAGCTGCGGTGCCTACGGCAGTTTCCCAAAATGACACGGAGTGCGACCGGCCTAGATGTACTAGATGCATGAAGGAGGAGCTGGCCAGTGTTGTCCGAGCCGAGCCAACAGGCCTCGCCGGAGTCACCGAAGAGAATCAATGTCAACAAAACAAGGCACCGGCCATAAGATCCATGACGAACAGGGAGCAACGCCGACGGCCATCCAAGCACCATTGGCCCCAGTTGCCTAACCCTAGGTGGAACGGAATTTTTTGAATCGGGGCTAGCACATTTCTGAATGGGGCCAAATATTTCCGAACATTTTCGGTTCCCTCTAAGAGGGGACCTGTGTGGAAAAACAAGCTCGTTGTGGGCTTTTTTTTGCAAAATATTCTAAGCAGCTTGAGAGGTTTGATCCGGCACGTACATTTCCGATCAAACTGCCCATACTGTGGTTTCCATGTTTCTACTGAATATGTGGTTTGCATTGAATATGAACTCTTCAATGTGTGTGTGTGTGTGGGGGGGGGGCTCCCCCAAAGAGAGAGAGAGAGAGAAATTAGAATTAGAAAAACTAGTTGTCAACCCGTGTAGTTGCACGGGCTAGTATTTTACTTGAGTTGATATGTAATGAGATGATGGTAGCTGCGATAGGGCATGACGATTCCCCATGCGTGCATGTATCCACACTGCAGCTAAGATAGTTCGTGGTTGGAATGACTCAACAATCAACATATATGAGTTGTACCTAGCACCCAATTGTTAATTCCAAATTACAAGAGTTGTAGTTAGCATGTAATTGTTAATTCTGAATTTACAAATATATACAGAAATATTTGGGTACAAGTCAACTTGTTAGAGTTGTATTTAGCTTGGAGGCTTGCTAGAGTTGTATTTAACTTGGAGTGTTTCTTTAATCAGAACTGTATTTAGGAAAAAATCAATTTGCTATAGTTGTATTCAGCTTGGAGTCTTGCTAGAGTTGTATTCAACTTGGAGTCTACGAATTTTTCTTTTTTCTTCAATTAACGTAAAAATTTCTAGAGTTTATAATTAATATAGTAATAATAGATAGATAGATAGATAGATAGATAGATAGATAGATAGATAGATAGATAGAGAGAGAGAGATGGTTAGTCTTTTTGTTTAGAAGGAGATGAAGAGTGAACAAAAGGATAGTAATATAAGCTCCAATAGCAAATATCAGTAGTTTGAGTTTTAGGCACACCAAACTAAGCAGTAAAGTAAAGGAAAATAAAATTGGCATGTTCATATATTCCTGTCCTTTAACGGTTCTTCTCTTACGTCCTACGTCCGTTATTTTTTTACTTTATGTTTTAGGCACCGTTTTTAATACGCGAGTTCATAGGGAAGTTACCGATCTTTTTAGTAATAATAATTATTATTTCCGAAATTAGAGGAATAGGAAAGGTGGATTAGAAATTAGAAAACTGGGAAGGACGTTGTTTACGTGAGCATAACTTAGTCTCCATCCTCTGTGCCTTCTTTTCTCGTTCTTGCTCTCGGCTAACGGCGTCATCCCAAAAAATTTGGTGACGATTTTGGTTGCGCCATCCTAGTTTTCTAATTCTTAATTTTCTTCTTCCACTTCTATAATTCTGGAGATATTATTTATTACTTTAAGAAATTCGGTGAAATTGTCTCATATCGGGAGAAGAGTTATGATTGCCATCTAGTGTAGAGAAAACCTCGTAATGACTTATATTTGGTATAAGTAGGGTGTGTTTGGCATTGCTGTTAAATATGATAATTCTATTTGTCTAATCATCTTTTGCATATTTTTTAACTCATCGGTCTTTTTTATTTTCATAGCTTTATTTTACAATAGATTATAAGGTAAATTCAGCACGATACATTTGATCGACCTCAAACTGAGTCATAGTCGCTATAGTTGGCTTAGGTCTTGCACGAGTAAGTCAATTCCAAAACAAGCTCAAAAGTACGGTATGATTTTCCGGTAAATGGCCTTTATGTGGCCTTAAAATTTGCTTTTAGTGGTTGACTGAGCCACTAATGCTCGATAGCGACCTGATCCTCTGGGCATTTCTATTTTGCCTGCTCTTTTTAGGGATGCTTTCGCCTAGTCAATGTGTAGTGACCTGTGAGTGACCTAAATTGAATAGAGTATATTTTTATCTACCAATAAGTACTTGATTAGTGGATTTCCGTGAAGGTGACCCATCACAAAATCTACTTTTTGAGCATATCTCTGTTTTCTAGACATGCTTTTTGAGCATATCACAACATATCGAAATAGATTTTTTTTCCAGGAATCAAGTTTAACTTGTTGGGCTATCTTGGTTGGTAAGGCTAGCTATGCACGATATTTACAAATAAAAATGATATCTTGCCTCGCTATTGTCTAATAAGGAGCCTCTGTTGCTACCTTGTAATCTTGTACATGACTACAGGAGCATGACAATATGAAAGTCCATTCTCTTCTAGCCGATCTAGACCTTATTAGACCAGATGTTTATTATGCTTCGAGACCCCTGTAGAATTCATGTGTTCAGAACAGAGTTGGCAGTCAATTTTATTTGTTTACAGTCATCTAGTACACACGACAAAGTCTCAAAAAAGAAAAGTACAAGCAACCACGTCGCCACTGCCATGCAAATAAGTATCATCCACATGCCGGCCGACAGTGCCCAAATCATTGAGCTTAATTAATCTACAGGAACGGATGCCTTTAACTACTTTATTAGATTAATTTAACATTAAACGGGAGCTAGTGGTAAGAATTAAGCAGGTGGATTTTGGATAAGACTCGGAATTGAAGGAATCATGCTTGGTATATTTCCATGTAACCTTTGGGTTTGGTTCAGTAGTTGCCAGCCTCGCATCTCGCGCCCTCCTCCGATTTTGCATGTGAGTGCCTCCTTGTGTTAAGACAGACAATTTTTTACCCAGTGAAACAATTGTGCAGATCCTGTAGTGGAAGTTCTTTTGGTTAAAGCAGGGACAGTGCTGCTAAACAAGCATGAGGCTAATGATGCACTTTGTTCATGTTCCAGATCTACTTCAGCCGAAGCTGAAGCTCTGATTTTCATGCCATGAATTTGCTAAACAAGATCAGTAATTAACAACGTGCAGGAGTCAGACTAGCTTGGAAATTCTAGTTCATAATTTCAAAGACCATGAAGTTAATTAATTAGCTCGCTCCATAATATGACTTCAGACTGATGGAGTCATGTTTCATCAGAGAAGGGAAAAAAGATGTAGACACACACTAACTTAGCCAATAAGCTTTTAACCCGCTCATGGTAATATATAAGCCCTTCCCCACCCACCAAAATATTTTTGTAGGATCCACCGCACCTAATGCATGGACTCAAAATGGAGCGTAATTATTTTTCTTTTGTGTTCTGTTAGCCAGTTCTTAAACTCAGGGTTCTCAGCTCAGATACCACATTAATTCGAACTAAGTCTCATGCGCGAACCATTCAACAAAAGTCTAAACAGAAGAGGAAAGTTGGACAATATATTTCATCACATATCGTTAACTAGCTCACGATTAGCCCTGCTAATAATTCGTAAAAATACGTAATAAAAGAGAATAGACTAATCAGAGCCTAGAATAATTATGTTAGGTTAACTGCAGGCAGCGTCGCAGCTGCAGGGGGGGTGTAGCAATCAGCTTGGAGTATCGTGCTACGAGAGGGACGGAACAAACACATGGAAGCAGCAGGAGTACGCAGGATGATCTGTCCGTTTCTGAAGTGGGCCGCCCGCCCGCGCGCGCTCGAGGCGATCGATCGGTCGTGGAAGGCATCCGATGTTTTGGACGTTAGCTGCTAGCTGCCTGTCGCGTACCGCTCGCCCGAAGATACCGTCATTAACCTTGACGACAGGGGTTAGCAACCTTAATCACTACTACGACTACTACTAGCTAGGTTGCTAATTAATATAAGTAGACCGTATCTGCATGCAGTCTTGATTGTTAATTATGAGCATGGTTTTTGGGAGTCAAGAGCTGGAGCACTACTACAAAAAAGGTCATCCACTACATCTTATCACTGACTGGCAGGAAAAAGCCCGTCAGACTTATCACTTATCACTGACGGGCAGCCGGATACACGTCAGTGGTGACTCTATCAGATGTTCCGTTTCAGGTCATCACTGACGGGCACAAAAGTCGGCCTGTCAGTAATGACTTCAGCAGAAACACAAGATTTCACGAAAAGTCATCACTGACGGGCATGAAGATAGACCCGTCAGAAATGTCAAAATATCAGTGACAGGCACAAAAGTCGGCCCGTCAGTAATGACTTCAGCAGAAACACAAGATTTCACGAAAAGTCATCACTGACGGGCATGAAGGTAGACCCGTCAGAGATGTCAAAATATCAGTGACGGGCACAAAAGTCTGCCCGTCAGTAATGACTTCAGCAGAAACACAAGATTTCACGAAAAGTCATCACTGACGGGCATGAAGGTAGACCCGTCAGAGATGTCAAAATATCAGTGACGGGCACAAAAGTCAGCCCGTCAGTAATGACTTCAGCAGAAACACAAGATTTCACGAAAAGTCATCACTGACGGGCATGAAGGTAGACCCGTCAGAGATGTCGAAATATCAGTGACGGGCACAAAAGTCTGCCCGTCAGTAATGACTTCAGCGGAAACACGAGATTTCACGAAAAGTCATCACTGACGGGCATGAAGGTAGACCCGTCAGAGATGTCCAAATATCAGTGACGGGCACAAAAGTCGGCCTGTCAGTAATGACTTCAGCAGAAACACAAGATTTCACGAAAAGTCATCACTGACGGGCATGAAGATAGACCCGTCAGAAATGTCAAAATATCAGTGACAGGCACAAAAGTCGGCCCGTCAGTAATGACTTCAGCAGAAACACAAGATTTCACGAAAAGTCATCACTGACGGGCATGAAGGTAGACCCGTCAGAGATGTCAAAATATCAGTGACGGGCACAAAAGTCAGCCCGTCAGTAATGACTTCAGCAGAAACACAAGATTTCACGAAAAGTCATCACTGACGGGCATGAAGGTAGACCCGTCAGAGATGTCAAAATATCAGTGACGGGCACAAAAGTCAGCCCGTCAGTAATGACTTCAGCAGAAACACAAGATTTCACGAAAAGTCATCACTGACGGGCATGAAGGTAGACCCGTCAGAGATGTCGAAATATCAGTGACGGGCACAAAAGTCAGCCCGTCAGTAATGACTTCAGCGGAAACACGAGATTTCACGAAAAGTCATCACTGACGGGCATGAAGGTAGACCCGTCAGAGATGTCAAGAATATCAGTGACGGGCAAAAAGTTTGCCCGTCAGTGATGTGAATCCCGCCAACTCAGAAATTTCAAAACCCAAAATTTTTCACTTATCACTGACGGGTTAAAAAGTTAACCCGTCAGTGATGTGAATCCCGCCCAACTCCGAAATTTCAAAACCCGAAATTGTAGAATCCCGCCGGGTATATAATTCACCTCAGTGCAGCGCACTCCACTCAACTCCATTCAAATCCAGATCCATATTTCTCTCCATCTCCCTTCCACCCTCCTCCTCTCCTCCTCTCCTTCCTAGAAGCACCCTCCTCAAGCATCCCACTGTCAGATCCTCATGCCCACTACCGGCCCCTTCTCCTCTCCAACTCCATGGAGTCACGGTGAGCACCCTCCTCTCCTCCCTTCCACCCTTCCACCCTTCTCTTCCTTCTCATCCTTCTACTAGTGCCTAAATTTTTTATTTTTTAAATTTTTTCTCGTATTTTTTTGTAGCAGCTCTATTCCCTCACGGTTCGGAATCCACAAAAATTACTGCATTTGGAGCTCAGGAAGAAGTTCAACGGAGGGAACGGAGGGTTCGGTAGCGAGATTATTCGTTCGGAGGATTCGGTAGGCCGAATTTGCAGTGAAATTTTTTTATTTTTAAAATTTTTTCTCGTATTTTTTTCTAGTAGCTCTACTCCCTCGTGGTTCAGAATACACAAAGATTACTGCATTTGGAGCTCGGGAAGAAGTTCAACGGAGGGTCGAAAGAGGCGACATTTCGTTCGGAGGGGCAAAAGTCAGTCTTAGAGAGCGAATTTGGAGGTGAAAAAATGTACAGGTCTAAAGACGTGTAAGTTTATCGGATGCCCCTCGTCGATCATTTTGAGTGGTCGTGGACCCAAAACGGACACCGTATGCAAAAGTTACAGCCATTTTAGTGAAACCCTACCCGGCACTGCCCGGGTAGGGCTTTTTTTGCGCCTCTGAAAACGTTATCACTGACGGGCATAATACTTCACCCGTCAGTGATGTGATTCATCACTGACGGGCATAATACTTCGCCCGTCAGTGATGACTACTACAGGTCTTCCATGGCGTCCCCCGAACTGGTCATATGTGACGGGTCCGTGTTTCCTGCCCGTCAGAGGAAATGTGTTATCTGTGACGGGCGGGTGCACCCGTCAGTGGTAACATATGTTACCACTGACGATTAGTTCCTGACGGGCGCTCCACCCGTCACAGGTGGGCTGTTCCTGCCCGTCAGAGATGACCTGTTCTGTAGTAGTGGAGCTAGCTCCAGCTGAACCGGACATGGAGAGTGTAGCTCTGGTTGAGTAGAAACAAACACATGCATGAAGCCGCCTCTTCATGCATGTCTCTTTTGAAGTTTGAGCTCCATTGTCGTGTATCGATGTACGTACGTGATGTACGTGTGCCGAGTAATACAGTAATACTGTGCATACTCCATGACAAGATTGCTAGTTTTAGGTTGACACTTGAGATAAATCATAAAACGTCCATGACTATGTACCTAGATGTAATGCAGTCAAAACTTTACGTCGAATAACAAACTTGTTTTGTAAAAAAAAGTTATTTTTTAACAAGAAAAATGTTCAAGTTAGCAGGGTCGCAATTGTCTAATGAACTAGCTAGCTAGATACAGATGCATATGCAGTCAAAACTTTTTGTACCGCGACATGCAGTAGTAGCGATATGGCAAGTGGTATAGTAGAATTAGCAGATCGACCTGGAGTCCCGTACATTTGTAGCATGTGGCGGTGTATTATCCTATTCTTACTACGTGGAGCCCACGTCACCTGCCATGAAACGTAAAGAAACAAAAGCAAAGCGATTAGGTGGCAAACCTAAATCATATCATACACTACGACTTAACGTGTACAACCACTACTTGGCTTTTAGCACAAATCTGGATCATTTCGAGCTTATATTTTATAGCGGGAACGTAGAGAAATATATGCATGGTAGCAACTGGCAAGTGTGCGTGCGGTCCCGTGCAACTGTACGTACGCTGTTGTTACAGACGCTAATTTTATTTTATTTTTGAAAAAAATATAGCACTACGTGTTTGTATATATATATATATATATATTTTTGCGATTCTACGTGTTTGTATATTTGAGGTGCGGCGATGTGTGTGTGTCTGTGTCATTGGGCGCTTTAAGTAAGATGTCTTTATGTTATTTTAGTTGGGGTGTGATTCAGTGATTGTACCCTGTCGCAGAGCATTGTTTAGTTACTATTCTAGTCATGCTACCTGATCTGGTGGAAACAGATCGTCCGTCTTAATATGTTCGGTTATATAGAGGTGGAGTTAAACCGAAATCGATAATGGCTTAATTGGCTTCCATAATCTAGGGCACCAAGGTGCACTTTACATGAGCTAGGATAATACGCAACTAATTTTATAAACTAATTGTTAAAAGGAAAAAATTAGACCCACGAACGTGTCCGTGTACCACCCTATCCTTATTTGCTCCGCCCCTGGTTACATGTGTAATGTTTCAACAGCACAAGAAAAAAGTTTCAACATTTGGTCATGTCGAAAGCAGCGTCTGTTCCATTTGGCCATGCTTCGCAAAAGGAATTTCAGAGAAGTCAATACAAATTCCTGGTCTAGCTAGTACGTACGTAATGCAGAAGACATTTCACTCGCTCACTAGTACATAGGTACTACATGTACAGTTACACGACTACCCGTCTGGTTGATTAATTTGCTGCGACTATATGTCCCGTGAAGAAATTATACGTACACAAGATGGGAAATGCGCGACTGCCGTCTGAAATACCTGACCATAAGAACCGTGCACATTTGACTGCGGTGTTGTACTGGTGTACAAACATAGGTCCATATATAGCAGTATATACTGATGTAAAACGCGAAAGCAAACGTACGTACCTAGCTCTTAAGATGTGCAGATGTTTGATGTTCCCGGAGCAAGAGTAACCCCACAAACCTTCCACGATTCCCATGCATGCGTGTATCTCAGGGTATATATATTGAGCCACCCATTTATACCTAGCTAGCGTGCATATATAAATGTTGTCTTTAATTAATTCTAGCTATCAGTACATACCCTAGCTCTTAAGATGTGCAGATGTTTGATGTTCCCGGAGCAAGAGTAACCCCACAAACCTTCCACGATTCCCATGCATGCGTGTATCTCAGGGTATATATATTGAGCCACCCATTTATACCTAGCTAGCGTGCATATATAAATGTTGTCTTTAATTAATTCTAGCTATCAGTACATAAGTTTAAGGTAATTGACCCATTTACGGTAAATAATATCAGGTAATAGAAGTATAGAATCCAAAATGAGTGTAAACTCCGTGGGAACCATGTATGATGAAAAATCAAACCGTACAATTAAGCTCCAAATGTTTCAACCACGAGGTAGGAGAGAAGATAGCTGCATCTGTAACGTCGGGAACTAAAGCATGGAAGGCTTTGGATGGACTCTCCTGAGCCCCCGCATGAGGCTTAGGACGTGAAACTAGAGTTTTCTCTCAAGAGCTGCCGTCTCATCTCATCTCCTGGTTGTCGCTGGAGGCGGTCACATATTAACCACTGGTAGTAACAGGGCCTCTCCTCCATTGCCCTAACTTGTCGGCTCCTCTTCCTCTCATTGCTCTGAGACGACACTCCTAGAAGGAGCTCATGGTGGTTTTTGGCGGCAGACTAGGAGGTTTGATGTGCGGATGACGGTCTAATCTTTGCTGGTTGAATTTGGCAATGAGGAGATTGGAACTCCTTTGTGCACCGACTCATGCTTTTTGGGGTAAAAGCCCTTGATCTGACCTTCATTGGTCGAACTTGACAATGATGACGTACGTGCGTCATTCCTTTTGAAGGCGTTTTATTCGATGCTGACAATCTGGCCTTCACTGGTTGGATCCAGCTACGAGAGTATGGCGGTGTCTTGTGCATTGATACCTGCTCTCACGGGTGAAAACCCTCGATTTGGCCTTCACTAGTTGTATTTGGCAACATCGATGTATCACTACCAGAATAGAGATGTTTGCCATGTGCGTAATACTTTGCCGAACGTTTTTCGTCGGGCACTCGGCAAAGACAACCATAAACCGAGTGTCCAAGAAAACCACTCGGCAATAGCACCACACTCGGCAAACTTGTGATTTGCCGAGTGCCCGACACGTGACACTCGGCAAAGAACTTATTTGCCGAGTGCCCGTTACATGACACTCGGCAAACAGGGGGACACGTGTCCTGCCTCGCTGTGGTTGATGGAGAGGCGACGGCGTGGTTTCTTTGCCGAGTGTCATGTAACGGACACTCGGCAAAGAAGTGGCCCCTGTTAGCATTGTTCATTTTTGCCGAGTGTCTTTGTTATGACACTCGGCAAAATATATTTTTTCCCCACTACCCCTTTCCAAATCGGATCTGTTTTATGTTTGTTGTTTGAATTATTTTTTAACAATGTTAGATTTCACATTTTCAAATCGGATCCATTTTGATGTTGGTTTGGGCAGTGAATAGTGCATGGTCTATAATTACTTTGTAGTGTTACGTTTTGTAGTATTCCTATGCCCTACGAAGAGACCGGACCAACTTTTGTAAGAACTTGGCCTCTTTTTGAGTTGGTCATGTTCGTATGCCCTATTCTAGCACTAACAAAGAGGAAAGTGACATAAAGTCATCACTTTTGATGAAAAGCTAGCGTGTTTCCGTTGCGGGGCCCACGGGAGGGGGGCGCATGAAATCACACCAGAAACCGTCGGAAATCCTAGATTTTTGGCATGGATTCCTAATATGGGCATATAAGGTTGGTGTAAAGAGGGCAAACCAATACACAACTTTGAAGTGGCACCTCCTTTAAAAACAGGACTACCTCGCAGGAAGTTTCTAGACTTTGAGTGGAAAACTCCCCTTTAGAAGCGACCGGACCAACTTTTATAAAAACTTGGCCTCTTTTTGAGTTGGCCATGTTCCTATGCCATATTCTATCACTAACAAAGAGGAAAGTCACATAAAGTCACCACTTTTGATGAAAAGGTATAGCGTGTTTTCGTTGTGGGGCCCGCGGGAGGGGGCACATGAAATCACGCCAGAAACCATCAGAAACCCTAGCTTTTTGGCATGGAGTCCTAATATGGGTATATAAGGTTGGTGTAAAGAGGGCAAACCAATTCACAACTTTGAAGTGGCACCTCCTTTACAAACAGGGCTACCTCGCAGGAAGTTTCTGGACTTTGAGTGGAAAACTCCCTCTTCGAAACGACCGGACCAACTTTTGTAAGAACTTGGCCTTTTTTTGAGTTGGCCCTGTTCCTATGCTATATTCTATCACTAACAAAGAGGAAAGTCACATAAAATCACCACTTTTGATGAAAAGATAGCGTATTTCTGTTGCAGGGCCCGCGGGAGGGGGCGCATGAAATTACGCTCCTTCACAAATTTGAAAGAAAGAAAGAATTATGAAAGAAAAGAAAAGAAAGAAAAGGAAAGAAAGAAAAAAAGAAAAGAAAAAAAAGAAAGAAAAATACCATGTGGTTTGCCGAGTGTCCCCGTTCTGACACTCGGCAAACATCGGGGCACTCGGCATGCCAAGCCTATTTATGGGCCACCGTATCCTACGCTGTTTGCCGAGTGTCCGCGTTATGACACTCGGCAAACAGTAGGAACTCGGCAAACATACCCTAAATAGGGGCCACCGGATCCGATCTGCACCATTTGTCCCACGCGTCCCGCCCGCCGCCGCGCCGCTCCGCCTCGCCCGCCGCTCCGCCTCGGCCCCCGCCCCAGCCCCCGCCTTCGCCCCACCCCGCTCCGCCCCGGCCCCCGCCCCGGTCGCCGCCTCGGCCGCCGCCTCCGCAATAGGTATTTCTTTGTATTTTTTTCAGAAGCAGTATAAGTAGTTAGTTGAGCTATTACTACTCTTCTTTTCAAAAGCAAAACCATACCTAATTAAGTACCTAGCTAACAAAGCCTTAGCAAAGATTGATAATTTCAGATAGCTAGGAAATAAAAGGAGAATTCTGATATGGAATTAAAACAAATTCCATAACTGATGTGCAAAATTAAGCAACTCAGGTAGAAGCAAGTTTTCACTTCACATAGCAGCATATATGCATCATCTATGCAAATGAGTTAACTGAGATACATGCCTGGAACAAAAAGTCTCTAGCTTGCTGGTGCATAGTTTCTCCAAAGTCTTACTAGAGCTTAAAAATAATGGCTCACGCGTAGCATAGCTCATCACTAGATAGTGAGACACTAACCACCATGCCACTTCCTTGACTATTGGTTAGTGGCACAACCGTTGGATCATGGTCCGATGGCTGGCCGTTCCTCGAACGTTTCTTCTAACAGTTTTGATTATTTTAGCACGAGTTGGCCATGGAAATGAGACAAGTGGTGTGATGTGTTACATGTGTATATGTTCAGCAATTAATTATCTGCTTTCGGTGCTCTATTAATCTTCCATTAGTCCTGTTTAGAAGCTTCCATGCCTACTCTAAGGCTAAAATTTCAACATTAGATTTTTATTCATATACAGTCATGTAACCTAGGCGCCTCCCGTTCGAAAGAGTTATGGTTATAAATATGCAAGTCTTTGCATATCTGTAACCGTAACTATTTCAAATTGTCCACGTTTTTTTGGATAGCCTGAGGATGTGTAGATTGGGTTTATTTCCATGCTCTACTCGGATCCAAGATAGAGTTTCGGCAGTGTCTCCCCGTTGTTCTCCAGATACACATTCTCTTGGCTTGTTGCCGAGACGTGTATTTGGAGAACAACGGGGAGGTGCTGCCAAAATTCTGTCTCGGATTGGAGTAGAGCATGGAAACGGTCCAATCTACACATCCTCGGGTGGGATTAGGACCTATCTCTACCTATTAGATAGTTGATGCATGTCTATTTCCAAAATATCAGAGAATGGATGATCGTGAGTGGATGTACACTGGCCGCTCTAGTCAAGGTTTGTTGACCGAATAAATGGATCCAGAAGACCGATGAATTCTTGGAATTAGCATTTGCTAGTGCTAAGGGACCTCGTGGAACTTGGTGTCCCTGCAGTATTTGCGAAAACGCGCGTCAACAAACAAAGGAGGTCATGGGTCAACACCTTTGTAAGTATGGGTTTATGCCACACTATACTCGGTGGACCTACCATGGTGAGTCCAAACGTGCCAGAGAGGACGTGGTGCGACAACGCACCGACGATTATGATGCCGGGGTCGGAGACATGCTAGATGACTTTCATGAAGCACATTTTGATGAAGCACATGTGCCACCTATGGAGGAAGTGCCAGAGCCAACCGCAAATGCCTTTTATGATATGTTGTCTGCAGCACAGCAACCCCTTCACGGGCATTCCAAGGTTTCTCAACTGGATGGCATCGCACGCCTAATGGCTGTCAAGTCCCAGTTTAGCTGGAGCCGAGAATCCTTCGATGTAGTGCTGATAGTTGTTGGTAGCCTTCTCCCGGAAGGTCACATTCTGCCAAAGAGTATGTACGAGTCCAAGAAAGTCCTCCGTGCACTTAAGATGCCATATGAGTAGATACATGCTTGTCCAAAGGGATGCATCTTATTTAGGAAAGAACACGCGGACGCAAAGTACTGTGTGAAGTGCAATTCCTCTAGGTATCTTGAGGTAGACTCTGGTGATGGTCAGAAGAGGCAGCTCACAATCCCCGTGAAGATCCTTCGGTATCTTTCATTCATACCGAGAATCCAACGGCTTTATATGACTGTGGAATCTGCCAAACAGATGACATGGCACAAAGACAGGCGTCGATACAATCCTGACAAGCTGGTACATCCATCGGATGGTGAAGCATGGAAGAGGTTCGATCTGATTCATCGTGAAAAAGCTCTAGAGGCTCGGAACGTACGCATTGCGATAGCAACTGATGGGTTCAATCCGTATGGTATGACGACTGCCTCATACAGCTGTTGGCCCATGTTTGTTATTCCCCTCAATCTCCCCCCCGGCGTCATCTTTCAACGACAGAACATATTCCTGTTGCTGATAATTCCAGGGCCTGAATACCCGGGGAAGAATATGAGTGTGTACATGGAGCCGCTGATGGATGATTTGGTCCGTGCTTGGCAGGACGGGGTCTGGACATACGACCGAGCTACAAAGACAAACTTCAAAATGCATGTTTGATACCAGTACTCCCTGCATGACCTACCGGCGTATAGGATATTCTGTGGCTGGTGTGTGCATGGGAAGTTCCCATGCCCAGTATGCAGGGCGGCTCTGAAGTTCATTTGGTTGATGAAGGGTGGCAAGTATTCTTCCTTCGACAAGCATCGGCAATTCCTTCCTCTTGACCATCCATTCTGACAAGACGTGCAGAATTTACGAAAGATGTAGTTGTCGAAGGCTCAGCACTAACTAAGATGACTGGTGCCATGGTTCGTGCTTAGTTAGACGCTCTCAAGCCCAATGCCCAGGAGATGGTTTTGTGGGATATAGTGAGCAACACGCCTGGACTCACACAGCCATGCTTGTGGAATCTCCCCTACTTCGATGATCTCCTTCTTCCACATAACATTGATGTAATGCACACTGAAAAGAATGTCGCCGAGGCCATTTTTGGCACAATCATGGACATTCCTGAGAAGACGAAGGATAACGTTAAGGCTAGAGTCGATCAAAAGAGATTATGCAATAGACCAAAGCTAGACATGGCCCCTCCCAGAGGCGGGAAATTGTGGACGAAGCCGAAGGCTGATTTCATTCTTACAAGGGCCCAAAGGAGCGAAGTACTTGAGTGGTTCGAAACCTTGATGTTCCCTGATGGGTATGCAGCGAATCTGAAGAGGGGAGTGAATTTAGCTACTTTGTGAATCAACGGGCTCAAGAGTCATGACTATCACATATGGCTTGAGCGGCTACTGCCGGTGATGATTCGAGGCTATGTCCCCGAGGATGTTTAGCTAGTGCTGGCGGAGTTGAGCAATTTTTTCCGCCAGCTTTGTGCTAAGGAATTATCTCATACCGTGGTAGCAGACATGGAAAGACTGGCGCCTGTGTTGCTCTACAAGTTGGAGAAGATCTTTTCACCAGGCTTCTTTAATCCGATGCAACATATGATTTTGCACCTCCCGTATGAGGCACGAATGGGGGGCCCCGTGCAAGGCCGTTGGTGCTACTCAATTGAGAGATTCCAAAAGATTCTTCGAAATAAATGTAAAAATAAATGCAAAATTGAAGCATCCATAGCCGAGGCATACATCCTGGAGGAGGTGTCAAACTTCACGATAAAATACTATGCTGACAATCTTCCCAGTGTGCATAATCCACCCTCTCGTTACAATGCTGGCAACCCCGAAGATGAATCCAAGCTTAGCCTCTTCAGAGGACAACTAGGCAGTGCAAGTGGTGTGACTAACAAGACCTTGCAACATGAAGAGTGGCGCACTATTATGTTGTATGTCTTCACCAACCTTTTCGAAGTGGAGCCGTACATGCGGTTAGTGCTCAATAAATTATTTCTCAACTAGTCAGAAGTTTGTGTCTAACTCCGCTTGTTCTCATTGCTATAGGGAATTCAATGAGCAATTCTGGCATGAATCAAGGGAACCTACCCTCGAGGAAGCTTCGGGCCCTTCTTAGAGATGGTGTGGGAAATGGCATGCCCGATTTCATTTGTTGGTTCAAACAAAAAGTACTTTCTAACTTGGCTCCTAGTTAGTTGACATTTCAAGTTGGTCTTACATGCGACTAATACACCAAGCTATCCCGCTTAAACTTGTAGGGAACAACCGACGAGTCTATGAGTGCCGACTTGAGACAAGTTGCTAATGGTTGTGCCTATATGGTGAGGTCATTTAAGGCTTACGACGTGAATGGATATCGCTTCCATACAGCAAGCCACGAGCAGAGTCGGCCCAATCGAAGAACAACAAATACCGGAGTTTTTACTCCAGGTTCAGATGGGGTTGAGTACTATAGAAGAATTGAAGAATATACGAACTGAATTTTGATGGGAGCAAACCTCTGAATCCCGTCATCTTCAAATGCCATTGGTTCGATCCAGAAGTAGTGAGACGGACCCCTAATCTTGGGCTAGTCGAAATTCGACAATCACCGTCTTACCAGGAGACGATGTCTATATTGTGGCTCAACAGGCCATGCAAGTTTATTATGTCTCGTACCCGTACAAAACCGTGGAGCGTCTTAAGGGTTGGGATGTTGTGTACAAGGTACCGCCACATAGTAAACTACCTATCCCCAAATGATGATGATCACAACATAGACCCCAACACATATGATGGAGAGTTCTTTCAAGAAGATGGGCTCGTCGGGAATTTCGTTATCGACTTGACGGAAGCTCAGAGCATGGAAGTCGACAATGAATGTGGTGCTGACGAGGACGAAGAAGACGAGATTGAGAATGCGAAGGACTTGGAATTACTTGAGCGGTTACATTTAGGCAATGACGGTGTTGATGACATTCCTCCTCCCGAGCACCAGGATGATTATTTCAACACGCGTGATAGTGATGATGAGACTTATGATCCAGCTGATCCCGATGATGATTATTATTTCTAAACAACTGTATCATCTGTACTAATTGGTTTACTCTTTCTCATAGCATGTTTTTTTCATTATGCTTCATTTATTTACATGAAGTTGTATCATCCGTACTAATTGGTTTACTCTTTCTCATAGTAGGTGATTGAAGCATGTTGGGCGGTATATGGAGATCGTTAGCGTCTCTATACAAGGGGGGAGGGATGCAGGTGAAGGCTCCGGAAACAGACCCGGGGAAGACCTTCAGAGGAGGAAGGTCGAGAGGCGGAGGCAGGTGTGGAGGAGGTGCTGCGGTCTGTCTCGCCTATACCTGCGGCTGAGTCTGAGTCTCAGGAGGCGGAGGAGGAGAGGCAGGAGACGTCCATACCTGCGGCTGAGTCTGAGTTTGGGGATGAGGAGGAGGAGGAGGTAGAGGAGGACGATGAGAGGGCTCACTCCGCCGAAGCATCGCAGGGGGGGTACCTCCAGCTCTACTTCTTCCCGTGTGTGTGGCTGCGTGGTCCTTCTAGCCTCCCGAAGCGACCGGTGCCCATTGATAGACGGCCCGCTCATTCGACCAGACAGAGAGAAGTAAATGGCTCTCTCTACTCTCATATTTTTTGCTTTTGTATCTTCAATATTTCAACACATACTAATAATTTGGCTTTACACTTGTGCAGGAACTGGAAGAGGGTTGGAGAGGGTGACCACTCACGCCATGTAAACGGCATCCTTGGACTTTTGATCAAGGAGAAATTTCCTGGCATGGTTACTTTGGGCGAAGTAACCGAGCCGGCATACACATGGGAGGGAAGGAGTTTCCCAATAGAGCCGAGCGGGTGAAGGCCGAGCTGTGGGTAAGTTTCTTTCGCACTACATTAGTCAATACTAATTGCATGGAAATTATTGAACTAATGACTGGATCCGTCGCGTCTATATGCAGGATTTCTTTAGATGCGAGGCGGGTTTCGAGGATAGGGCAGCTGCTGTTGTCGACAGAGCTGCCAAGAAGCTTGTTAAGGATACGCACTATGAGGCGCGCGTCCAGGCCGTGATCAAATTTCACGCGGAACACCTGGGAGAGAAGGTGTCAAAAAAAGACGCTAGGACCAAATATCTGACCCGGGAGCAATACCTGCAAGTAAAGTACATTAATGCTTATTATTATTATTTTAGATTACTAACACTTAATTTATTCTTATATATGATGTACTTGATTATTTAGGTGCCTCCGAGGTGGTGCGCCCAACGCCTTCCATGCTGGGAGCGGATCGTGGAGAAGTGGTGCGCTCCCGAGTGGGAGACGAGTCACGAAGCTACCCGGGAAAGGCGATTGCTGATGCAAGGCGCACCACACCATCAAGGCAACCTCACCCTGACTGGTTACGCGGCTAGATGGGTATGCAATAGCATCTGTTTCTTCCCAAGCTCAGCTCTTCTTAATTTTTGTGTGGGTGCCCCTTTATTAAACTTCTTGCTTTTCTGTTGCAGTCGGCAAAAAATGATGGTCAGCCTTACTCCCAGTTCAAGGCATATGCTTTGGCCCATAAGTCAAAGGCGTTGCACGGGGTTGTTTATGATCCGAATGACCCGGCCTCAGCGTACACCAATGAGAACGTCAAGGCTCGCCTGGATAGATACACATCGATGGCAAAGGAGATCCATGGGCAAGACTTTGATCCGAGCGAGCATGATCTTGATGGGGAAGTGGTTATGAGGGTGGGAGGAGGCAAAAAACATGGCCGGTACTGGATTGGCGACGGCACACTCGATACGGCCTCCATTCCCTCACTCTCTCAGCTCAGAGCTCGGAGCACGAGCTCAAGTCCGGCTATACGCCCTCGCCCAGAGCCTACACGGATTGCGATGACCGAACTCCAGGTTAGTTCTATTTCATTCATCCTCCACGGTCTTTACATGCTTTGCATTGGAACGATGATGAGATTGCGATGACATACTGTAGGCCCAGCTGGTGAAGAAAGGAGGCTCCGACAGGAATCCGAGAGAAGGATGGAGGCCGAGAGGCTAGCGCTCAAGGAGAGGATGGCGGCAGAACGAGCCCAGTGGTACGATCTTATGAAGGGTGTTTTATGCTGCAATTGACCAAACTCCGCCACCGATGCCAACCCCCTCCTCATTAACATGCTCCACACACTCCCCACACTCCTGTGAGTTCGTTTATAACCTTTTAATCACCATTATTGCCCTTCTTATAGCCATAGAATGTTGTGTAACTATCTCCTCCTTTGTGCAGCATCCATCAACGGGATCGAATGATCCTGGAGCTGGATCCTCGCAAGCAGGCCCAAGCAACCCTCGTGGTACTCCGTCATCAAGAAATTTGCCCCAGTGAACTTGAATCAACTTTTGTCTTTGTGCTACAATGATGTCATGTTGTACTTTGAATCAACCATCATCATATGTGATGTTTCCAGTGAACTTTGAATTATATTTGTGATATGTGACATCCGAAATGTGATGGTTTGTGATATCTGTTATATTTGTGATGGTTGTGATATCTGAATTGCAGGGATTTTTGGAAATATAAACAAAAAAAGGTGTTGTGTACTTTGCCGAGTGTTACACTCGGCAAACAAGGATATGCCGAGTGTAACATTCGGCAAAGGCGCCACATGGCGCAAGCCTGTGCAATCTGGTATTCGGATGCCAGTTTTGTCAAGTTTTGCCGAGCGTCATGATTCCAGCACTCGGCAAACTATGCCACGTGGCGCAAGCCTGTGCAATCTGGTATTTCAGCTGCCAGATTTTTGTCAAGTTTTATCGAGTGTCACAAATATCAGCACTCGGCAAACCGTGCCACGTGGCGCACCGGAAACAACCTCCTCAGACAGTTGTTTGCCAAGTGTGACAATTTCGACACTCGGCAAAGATGTCTAACGGGCGTCCGGGCCGTTTACTCTCTTTTTTGTGCCGAGTGTCGGTTTTGACACTCGGCAAAATTTTTTGCCGAGTGCGCGACAGAAAAAACTCGGCAAACAGGGCATTGCCGGCAGGCTGTTATGCCGATCCCTCTTTGCCGAGTGTAACACTAGGCAAACGGTTTGCCGAGTGTGTTTCGTCCTTCGCCGTGTGCCTTTGGCTCACGGCAAAGTGATGGAATCCGGTAGTGTATGTCTGTCCTCTCCTTCTTGAAGGAGTTGTCTTGGAAGATGGTGATTTACTTTGTTGGGTGAATGTTCTTGGTATGACCTTTACTGGTTGGTCCCTGCTTCGGTCCTTGGTAGCGTCATATGTATTTTGACTTCTAATTTTCTCTTTTCTATGGTTGGTCCCGTCAAAGCTAGCCATATTTTAATAGTTTATTTATAATTTATTTTCTCTTTGTAAGTCGAATTGTTCTATCTTAGTGGTTTTGACATCGTCTAAAATAAAATTAAAGATTGTGTATATTGATCAATACAAAGACTCAAAGAGGTCCTCACCTTTACCAGAAGAAAAACACGTCTCAACCACCAAATTACTCGCGCGCTATAAAGGACTGTATGAACCTCTGGCCACGAGAACAGGTCTCTGACTGTGGCCCACAGTGCACGATCAATCAAGAAGAAAGAAATGGGTCGCCTTCATCTTCACGGATGGATTAGTTGGCAATCCTGCAGCTAGCTATAGTTGTTGCCCAGTGGAAATTGATTTGGTCCCAAAGATAAGGGGAAAAAATGGAGACCTGACCCACAGAAGCATCTCACGACATTTATGGCAAATGGGCTGATTAATCAAGGAGGCCATCTATTTTTTTTTCTGTTTGCTTCAGGAAAGCCAAAGGAAGGGTCAAAATTTGGAGGGAAATGTACTTGAATTGAAACGTACTCCTACATGCATTGATTGGTTTTAGTTTCTCCCCCCACTGCAATGTCCCTCTTGTCTTCCAAGCTAGCTATGCTGGGGGACTGCTACTGGTCGAATATTAGTGATAGTAGTTAAGGTGTAGAGCTAACTTGTTTGTTTGGTTACGTCGGCATTAACCCCATTGTAAACCTTCTTCAATTACCAGCTCAAGGCAACACAACAATGGCCATGTGACCCAGACAGGTCTTGCAGAGCAAGAGAGATCTAGAGAGAGAAAGATAGCTTAGCTAGCTTTGGTAAGTAAATATAATTACTATATAATAACTGTGTGTTGTGAAGAACTGTGACTGCAAGGCAGATCAAGAGATTAATGATGGCAAAAGTGACACTGAAATCTAGAAGGTTTCTTTCTGCATTTCACAGTAATTCTGAGCCGGCTGGCCTCATGTCAGCTGCACATCTGACTAAAGATCATTCACATTATCACATCGCAGACTCGCAGTAGCTTGCAAAATTATATAGGAACATCCAGATATAGTAGACTGCACATCTGCAATGAGAGAGAGAGTAGCAGGTGTGATACGCATTCAGATTCTTGTGCCCTGCGTTACAGCAAACATGTCAGCGTGGCGTCCATATGGCAGCCATTAAATTTTTGCAGGTGAGCTTGAATGCCTAGTTTCCGTACGGCGGCTCCAGCATCCGACGTGGCTACGTGACCTGCATGCATGCAAAACATGGCCAGAAATACTGCGGCGCCGGGGACCGAGAGGCATTTCCAGTGCTGGTGCTCGCCCTGCGTTCTGCTACGGTATGATTAATTTCGAAGTGTTGTCGCTGTGGTTTTAATTAATTTATTACCTGTCCAGAAGAGTGCTATGGTTTTTGATCTTTTGAAGCACGAAATTAACATTTGTTTGAAATTTTAGACGGATTAAGGCTGGAGTATTTGTTTTGAAGGGATGGCTAACAAGTGTATTCGTGGCTCAGGTGGCTAGAACGAAGTGATGCTGCAATTGCATGCTGTTTGCGTGGGTTTTATCCTTGGGATTGAACCGTGGCGTGTCTCATTTTCCACGGATGTATATACACATGCGCATGCAATGGACAGCGTATAGCCACGTTTTGCAAACTTTAGAGGCCTCGGTTAATTTCTTAGCGTGTATAGGGAATGCGCACGCTGGTGCGTGCACACCTGCCTTGTAATATTTTCTTGACATAATTGCATTCTCGCCGAAAAGAAAAAAAAAGTATTGCCGTAGTTCATACTGAGCAAAATGAAAGATGTGACTTCTTGCAGGCGCTGCAGTGCGCCAGGCGTCGATCGGACGGCCGGGATGAACGGATGATTGGCGCAGCCCCGAAAATTATTAGGCCCCTGGCCCACGCGGCCGATGTGCAGCCCACCGCGGACCCACCTGGCAGTGGTCCCTACAGGAAAGGTCTAAAGGGTGAGCAGGAAAGGAAGCGCCACCAGCCACATGAACCAGCTAACGCACGAGTAAAAGCTGCCTTCAACTCCTATTTGCATCAACATTTTTACCTCTAGCAAGGTGGTCACATTTCAAACTCTGTAAGAAAATATCTCATAAAAAACTGTAATGAATTTCCTCTTTTGTGTCATTTGTCTCCAGTACTCCACAACAAGATGTGAGCTGTTGAGCTTAATATACTGCTAGTAATGTACAGAAAGCGGTAAAAGGACTAATATTATCAAGCAAAACAAGAATGCTTTGAAGTGGAATTTCATATGTGCAGTTATATATTTTGGTGAGCAGTAACTTGTTTTCTTCCATAAAAAGATAAAGTAAAATTTTGCTGTTGCAAAAATAACATGTTGGAGACAAGACCTAGTAACATGTTGGAGAGGACCTAGTAATTGTATTGTTAATTAGTGACAATGGGACAGCTCCGTATGGATAAAGCATATGCATCCAGCCAGGCAAAAATTGATGAGAGCCATCTAACCAGCAATACATAGGGCAATTAAGTTAGTTCTAGCTTTACCCCGGAGTCCTGCATGCATTGGAAACCTCACTATGATACTATAACACGAGAACACGTACTACTGCTACGTAGTAGCACTGCTACCTCTTCCTTCTGCCTCCTCTAGGTAGGTAGCAACATTCTTGAGGCTGTTGATGAATAAGCCCATTAATTACAGCCCTTAACCAGTTCCAGTTGCATGCTGGAACGAATCACAGCGGTGCAGTAAAAATTCCCGCGCCTCCCGGCCGGCATCCATTCTGTCACTGGCTAGCTGCTGCCTGCTGTTGATCTATCTGATCCATATTTAACCTTTTGTGGTGCAGAGAGAGAGAGAGAGAGAGAGATGGAACACGGAAGGAGGGGTGCGATCTACTCGATCCAAAAGTTTCACCACCCTCTCATTCCTCCCACAATCATGTGCACCACCCCTTGCATTGCCCCTCTCTCTCTCCCCTCCCCCCCTCTCTCTCATGATCTATACTACTATTTAACATGCACCCGGCCTTTTGTTTTGCAGCTGCTTGCCTGCATATATTCTGTTGCCGGACTTCTTTAGCTACACCCCTTCCCTTCGCCATCATCACCTCCACGCCTGCTCCTCCTCCTCCTTTACACCGCTACACTACTACAAAAGATCACACACTAGCAAGCACACTGCTAGCTAGCTAGCTGCTCAGATCACTGCAACTCACAGCTAGTCTCACAGAACCCTCCTGTATAACCTAGTTCTTGGCTCACTTCGATCTACATCAGTAGCAGTACTGGTAGTGTGATCTGCGCGCGTTAGCTAGCTAGCTTCGATATGGGCCTCGAGCTCGGCCTCTCTGAATTGGCGGCGCTGCGGCCGATCCGGACGGCCGTGAGCGGCGCACGGGGAAGGGCACTGGCGCCGGACGACGGCCGCGAAGACGCTGCAGCCAACACCGGCCGCGTCACGCCGACGACGGCGAGCGGATCCATGGCGCCACGGCAGGATGAGGATGGCAGCGTCGACACCGGCTGCGTCACGCCGACGACGGCGAATGGAGCTGGAGGCACCGCGCGGCGAGACGGCGGCGAAGACGGCGCCGGCTGCGCCACGCCGACGTCGGCCGCGAGCGCGCTGCGGCCGGCCGCGGTGTGTCCTCCGGCGCCACGGAAGCCGAGGCCGGCCAAGAGGAAGCGCTGCGGGCACCCGATGGCAGCGGCGCCGCCGCCGCCGCAGCGGTTCTTCTTCCCGGTGCCGCACGACCTGGCCGCCGTGTTCGTGGCGCGCGTCGCGGCGGCCTCGCCGCCGTGCGGCCCCCCTGCCAAAAAGATCCGGGTGCACGTCGTGGGGTGATCCGTGTCAAACCTCGTCCTTATCCCACATGACACTCTTGCGCGCTCACCTGCGGCTGCGCATCATTGTTGCGAGCGGAAGAGTCAAGAATGAATTCGTGGCTTTTTCAAAGGAAACGGAATTGGCCATGGATGCCACGCCATCGCCATGCATGTGTACTGTCCCCAAGTTTGATTACTTCACTAGTGGAGCGGGTCACTGTCTCCTCCTCCCCTGATCGAGCCTGAATAATCGAATTGTACATATATTGTTGGCCGCGCACGATCAAATTGCCTTCGCCCAAACCAGATGCATCGTGGAAATTAGTTACAGGTGGATCATAATTTCTGGGCCGGGATATGAAACTCAACTTCACCGTTCGCGAGTGGTTAATCTGTGATCGATCTGTCTTTCACTCAATTCTCTGGTAAAAAGAATGTGTAAACTGTATGATGTCACTGCTGCTTGAGTGTTCTGCATAGTTCTGCTGCTTGTTCTCTTGGTTAGTTGGTTAGCTAACTAATTCTTTGAAAATGGAAGCCAATTTTGGTTAATTTCTCTTTGCCAATGTGTGTGGAAAGAGAGAGAGATCTAGAGAGAGAGAGAAATGGAGAGAGAGAGAGAGAGAGAGAGTTGGACAGAGGGAGAGAGATGAGAGTTGGGTAGGCGAGGGAGGAGACGACTGGGGGAGGGAAAGGGGCCTGACGTGAGCTTCCGAAGTGTGTCCTCTTGCTGTAGTCTTTTAGGTACCGAAACAAAGAGGCGTGCATGAGCTGATCAGCAGGATGCAGAGGGCAGAACAGATCTGGAGAGGAAAAGCAGTTAATGGCTCTCAGATCTGAGTTTTTTGCAGGGGCCAGGGCTAGCTCCAGGGTTTAATGGTTCGCCCATTTCTCAACTGTTCATGCATATATAATTGTACTACACAAATACATTTTTCTTTCTTTCTCTCGACCAGTACGCATGCTGCATATGCAGCACAATCAGTAGTAGCACTTACTGTCTAAGGCCTCTCCTAATGCACAGGTGGTTAGATGAGGTGCTAAGTGTATGAAGGGTTTAGCAACTAAACTTCTCCATAGGTGTTTAGTTTTTTGTAGCTAAGCTTCCTTCATTTAATTGTTTAGCAACTAAACTCCCCAATGCATAGATGCCACATAGACGCTTTGTATAGGTCTACGCGCTTAGCATCTTTTCTTTCTGGGGTCACCAAAGTACTCTCTCTCCTTCTTAATTGCTTTTGCCACGTTAGTTTTTCGCCTATGTGGTATTCTTAGCACCTGTACACCGTAGAGCACTGGGAAGGGCCTAAGCGTATAGCTCTAGACTGCAGCACGCATTATGAGTTATGACTATGTGCACCGTGCGCATCCAAGGAAGTTTACATCGTAGACCATGAAAAATAAAGTAAAATCAATTATTCGTAGGCAGCAGAGTAAACTGCACTAGATATGTAGTCATTACATTGGAAGATTTCACCTAGACTTCAGTTGGGAAAGATCCGGCAGTCGATTGGCGGGCCAAAATGCAACGTTTATTCAGGATGGTCTTGCATGACCTCATCCTCGGTATGGACATGCTTGAGTTATGAGGCTGGCCTACGACTCCACATGTCAGCTTTGTTTTGTGGCTCTGATATGTGACATGGACCATCTCTACAAGGAGTGCCCTTTCGCTCACGTAGTCTGGGGTTTGGTAAACTCCTAGCTTGTGGTGACGAGTACCCTAGCTACCCACAAAATTTTTTTTGGTCGAGGAACATGGGAGGGCACCCTTGCTGCAGCCCACTAGTCCCGTGATCACCTCCCCTATGCCCCGTGGAATGTCCAAAAAGGAAAAATCGACGTATTTTTTTAGGAAGGCACATGACCTACCATGCGGTGGCTTCCCTTACATATGATGACTTTGGCTAATGGGCTATGGCGACAATCACCGGACCTAGAACTTATATGAAAGTAAAAGTAGCCCGCGCGTGGACTTATTCAGAGTTTTTAGACATGTTCCTTCTCTAAAACCAAACATGTTTGTAATCAAATAAAATGGTAGAGCTCCTGCCCAGTTCTAGAAACACATAAGAATACTTACTGTGAAGAACAAGATTAAATATATTAAATGTTAAGTACTCAAATATATTAAATACACGAGGGATCCTAATTTTGGCATGAAATTTGATTAAAACAAATCCGAGCACCGCAAAGAGAGAAAGAGAGAAGCGGCGGCGGCTGATCTACCCGCCTCACCGGCGAGACCGAGGGGCCCCTCTCCCTTCGTCTGTCGCTTTGGCGACGGGAGGGGGCGGGGACCCCAATGCCTCGGTCCGGTGGTGGTAGGGTTAGGAATAAAGTTGGGTTTTGTTTCCGATCGGCGGCGGTGAGACGATGGCAGCGCCGTCGACATGGAATAAGGTCTCCCCGCCTCGTCCTCGTTCTGGTGGTGCTTCGTACCGCCGGGAGGCGTGTGGAGGATGTGGTCCTCGCATGGGCAGCGCTCGGCGGATGGCGGCGCTTCATCGTGAAGATGGTCTTCCGGGCTCCGATCCTCCTCGAGTTCTTCCGTTGGGACGGATTCAACGGAGAGCCGGTGTAGATTCCTGCCATCCCCTCGGGGCGGCGAGGTTTGGGTTTCTTGCCGTGCGTGCGCGTCGGCGAGATCTGGTGTCAGGTTCTTCGGATCGATTCAAGGGTTCGGTTGCGGCGACTACGGCTCCGGGGCGCTGGTCCTTAGAGGCACGTGCACGAGGACTTCCCGGTTGTCATCGACAATGTCAGGCCGGCTCCGGTAGGGGAGCAGCGACAGCGGCGCGTCATTGGCTCGTTCTGGAAGCGGTAGTGGTCGTCCGGTGGTCAAGGGATCTCGATGTAATTTTTATTATGTTCGGGGTGTTTTGTACTTTTTGGTGAACCTTTATAATAGATCCAGTTCCTTTGCGTAAAAAAAAAGTACTTAAGTGTGCTGCTCAACTTCAGAAATTTGGCGCAGCAAAACAGATAGGCAGGTTATCCAACTTTGGCATCCGGGGAAGAAAACGACACGCACAACGCATCAGGCTAGCTACGGATTCGGTACGTGACAAGGTATGTTTCTTCTCGTCCTCTTGCTGCCGCAATAATATTCGAGATAAAAACTTCTATAGATATTCTAACGGTCAGTTATGTACAGTAGGGAGTGCGCCGCTGCATGGATGTATCTGCGATTCTGCATGGATGGATGTCCTCCACTACCACTACGTTCCAAAAGCCCACCTATTTGTGTCTTGGTTAATAGGCAAAGGTATTCCCCTTTTCTGAAACCCTTTTTCTCCCTCTTTCCTTCTTCTTTTTTCACTAGTCCTTTTCTCCTTTCACAGTCACAGCCTGTAATGGTTGAGTGAGAAACGAAGGGCTACCCACAGAGGAGAAATCACTCATGTCAATGAAAGCAATGCAAATTATTATTTCTTTATAAGTGGAAATTATTTTTTGCTTATCTCAAGTGATGGAAGAAAATACATGCAGAAAGATTAAGTATATGTGTATATATTGGCGGCACATCCTGTGAAAATGCACTTCTTTTTGAAAATTTGAAAATACCATTTGAAAAGCATACAACAAGTTTTTGAAAATTCTCAAAAATTGTACTAAAGAGCGTATTGTACATCTGTACATATTTTCAACTTCAAATATCATTCTGTTTGCGAAATACATAAAACACACAATCGGCTGTGAATAAATAGTGTCAAAACTTAGTTTTACTGCACAATACACTATTCACAGTCGATATTGTTTATTTTTTACCTCGTGATGTACATTGAATTTGGATTTGAAAATTTTCTTACCTGTATAAAACACTCTTCGCTAGTAGTACAATTTTATTGAGAATTTTTAAAAACTTGCACATGTGAAAAGCCATTTTCATATTTTCAAAAAGATGTCCATTTTGCACACGATATGTGCCCGATTGCACGGATTATGAGACGAGACAGTCCTGGAAGCTAGGCAGGGGGAGGCTGCGCTGAATTTGGGAACGCTGATTCAATCATGGGTGCATGGAGAAGCATCGATGATGGCATGTCGCTTTTCGTTGCTGCTGTACGATCTGTGGAGAAGGAAGGGCCACTCGCTGCACTGCACTTGCCGGTCGCACCGCATGCAGAACAGAACATGAGCACACCGAATCATTTCGGCCGGCCGGGCACATGGCGCCCGCCTCGCTCTGGGCTCTGGCCCTGCGTCGTTGTACCAATGTACCCCATGTAATTTGGTCCTGCCTTGCTTGTTATCGGCTCCGCATTATATGGTCTCATGCAGTTTCACCGTTGGCAAAAAAAAATCAGATGTTTTACAGTTGATGAACTTCAAGGAGTACAAGAAGAATAAGCACAAGCATAATTCTAGAGCTCGTTTGGAACGCAGAAATCTTACCGGAAACCGTTCAATTCCGGGTTGGGTGAAATCTACGGTTCCAAACGAGGCCTTATATTGAAATATATACTGGCTCAACATCTTGTTTTTAGATAAAGATACTGGCTCAATATCAAACTACCAAAGTACTGTCCACTGAAGAACCGAAGACGACGCTGAGCTCAGCTCACCAAATTTGGTCACAGCTGACAGACCGAAGACCATGCTGGGCTCACCAAATCTGCCAGAACTCCCAGTTGCTGAAGGTCAGGTAGCTCTCCCCGAATCACAAAGACAACAAGATCCCCACCGTTGGACTGGACAAAAACGTTCCCCCCTTCATCATGAGAAAAGAATCATGCTGCTGTTCCGCTTTCGTTTTGACGAGCAGAAAAAGGATCGAGGAGGCGACGGCTTTTGCGCTTTTTGCATCACATGCTCTTCATTGGGCTGGCATGCTTGCCTGCTCGCTCCTGTTCATTTCTGATGATTCGAAGGGGCGAAAAGGTTAAAAAGCGGTTGATCAGCGTCCTATGGGAACAGGATGGAGTGGAAGAGTTTAGCTAGTGGCTGGCTGTGAGCGACTGTTTTTGGCGCAAAAATTAAGGGCTTCCTCTGCAACTCTGCAAGTATGCCTGGGCAAGTGGGCAAGGGTGATGGGGGGCCGGGTGAGGCATAGGCCGGTTTTAGGCCCAAAAGTCTCTGGCTTTAGTTGGACGTGTTCAGTTTTGCTTTTGTCACCATCAAATAAGTGGTGTAGGCTCCATATGTTTTGGACCCGACGAATACATCCGTCTGTCGCACTTGTTTGCGAGAGTGGTAATCGTCCATGCCTTTGTTACAAGAGGAAGAGGATTGTTCTGAAATTTGGAATCTTCAGATTTTGTTTAGAACATACGCATACAGCGTACGTGTTATCTCTGAAGATATAAAGGGTAAAATCAAGTGTACAACGAGTACACAACAGTTGTTCCTCATAGATACAAAAACACCCCTATAAAACCAGAAAACTGGAAATAAGCCCATGTGAGTGGCCACATCCATTGCGTCAAAGACCACATCCTGAATCCTCGCCACTCCGCCATGGGACAAGTCGACAAAGAAGGAGATGAAGATCGCTCCTTATATTACAAGCTTGCACAAGCTTCCATCACCACAAGTGGCCTTTTCTTACCGCAATTGAAGCCCAACTCAGGAGGTGGGAGTAAAGCGTCAGTGAAGGAACATCGATCGGGGTCACACCCCACACTTGGTAGGATCTAGAACCAACACCACCGCACCAGCATGTCGAAGAAGAAGAGATATCTCAACGCAAAGGAGAGGACCAACCGCTGCACACCACCTTGCAAGATCTAGTCCCAGACCAAAACGACCAAAGTCTCACTAGCTCGATCTCACCGCTAGAGGAAGATTTACCGTGATGATGAAGCATCTCGGTAGCCACTTTTGTAGCCAAAACGACGGACAAGTTCCAAACCCTAACTCTACCCCATAGTGAGGCTACCCTATATACACATCAAGCACAGATCCCAGGTCTCCCCTGTCTCCTGACCTGTACGGCAGAAGATCCAAAACTTGAGATGCTTCGTGGTTGCCACCTCTAGCTTGTATTCTCTCCAATGTTAATAATTAGAGTGGGCTTTCCACCTTTATGTCGAGTGTTTCCATATGCTACAACAGGAAACCTCTCCAGATAAGCTATAACTCCATTTTGCACATATCATCTAGTGTCTATGAGTTCATACGCTAGTTCTAAACAGAGTAATAGGAAAAACCCTTCCCATTAAGGCATGTGGGCGTACGATATGAACTTGGATGAGCAACACTAAGGTTTGGTTCTTGGTTAATCCGAGCAAGGCTCCACATCACATTACCATAGCCACGCAACAACATGCTACAACCATCTTCCCAAACTCCAACGTATATTCTCACCCGGATCCAAATCATCTTCCTTTTTAGTTTTGGGTTTTTGACATAACTTACTTTTAAAAGAAACACCCTTGGACAATAAATGTCTTCCAAGGATTTTATCCCGTAAGTGATTCAAGTGATTCACAACTTTCTACTAAAACTTATTTTTCTAAATTGGGTCTTAGCCATAGTATATCATTATATTTGTACCTGAGCTAGCACTAGTGCTACCATGACCAATGCGTACTAATCTAGGGTGACAAGAAAATATTCATCGGGGTTAGGTATCATGCAATATCGGGGCATAACTAGTTCTAACATAAAATAACGGTTCATATTAAAGTATGCACGCATGTTTGCAACAAAGATTAATATACTTTTAACATATGGAGTTCAACATGGACAAGGTGGGAGCTTGCCTGGCAAGTCTTGGTCTTGATCTTGATCTTGGTATGAAACCTGCTCGGAATCGTCCTTGCGAGATATCAGGATGTCAGAATTTATGCGATAAAAGGATATCGAATAAAAAAACAATGCGAGATAAATCCAAATAGCATCCAAAATAATACAAACATGATATGCTTGAATAGTCTCTGGACTTAGAAACTTTTAGAATTTTAAAAGGTGTGATTTGAAATAAATTGCATAAATTAATAGAATTAAATATCTTGGAAAGACAAGGTTTCTTTTATTAATATTCAAATATTTTATGTTTTTAATCTTTGTCTGGAACTAGAGGGTAGGGAGTGTTTGAAATGGTTTTAGGAATTTAGGTGAAGTGATTTGGAACAATATTCAAATACAAATTGTATTTTAAAGAATATTGGAATTAATAGAGAATACTTGTTCTTTACTGTTTTAATATATACATATTTAAATTTCAAAATTTGGTTTAAACCAAAACATAGGAAATGTTTTTAGGGTTCTAGAACCGTTTTGGTTTTCTCTGGAACTAGCCTAAAAGTTGGTGAATCAGTCGAACGAGAGAGAAAACTGGTACTGTTTATTAGAAAACCAAGGTTCAAAGGGGTTTACGACTTCTCGAGGGGAAAACGTACTCAGAACTCATATGTTAATTAACACCGAACAAGTACATGGGGTGGAATATGTCTTCTAGTGTAGAAGATGCCCGCGTACCGATTCGGTTAAAACCCACTTAACTTGACAGCAAGCCCCATGTGTCAGTGAAACATCAACTGAATTGTTATGTTTTTAAAACATAACGGCTGGGACCGGCTATCAGCAGCACATGGCGTTACTTCGTGCACTCGCATCGGTGAAGGATTTCGCCCGGCGGTAGTGACACTAGAGGAATTATGATGAGCTCGTTGCTGAGGTTACAGAGCGTCCCAGTATGCGTGCGTGGTACCTGGGTGATTAGTGCACCAAGGTGAGTTGGTATGGGGTCGATGGTCACCGGTGATCACCGGAGCTCACCGGTAGCGTAGAACAGCGGGAATCTCCATCGAGGATTTGGGGTTTTGTTCTTCAGTCGATCTGTGCTTGAAAAGTTAGGGGAAAGATGTTAGCTATGTCTAGGGGAGGCTTAGGGAAACAAGAGAGGGAGAAGAGGGGCACTGGAGCACTTAGAATCTTTAGGCAGCTGCGACAGAGCTCTCAACTGGAGCAGGGGAAGAAGAGGAGCTCGGGCTTAGGCACGAGCTTGGTTGGCTTCCAAAAGGTGTAAGGAGTGGAGAGGAGTGATGAGGCAGGCTCTGGAGGCTCCTAGATAGGCTAGCTGAGTGGAGGGATAGAGTGGCCCACAGGAAGCTGTCGGGCCGATGATGTGAAGTCTCAACACAGCGGTGAGCAGTTCAAGATTCTACTAGGTGTGAGGGGACAGTAGAGGTGCTATGGACGGGATGGCTCGGCCCGACGCGGCCAGTACACGTTTGTGCGTTGTGCCGATGTCGTGCGTGTCCAAGGCATGTGTAGTGTGGCATCACCATGTCCGGAGCATGCACTGGCATGCCTAACATGTCCACTCGTGTCACAGGAGTGGCAGTGACACGGGGGAGACTAGAGATGGGTTAGGCACCGAATGGCAGACGAGAGGGTGAAGGTAACATGAAAGAGAGTTAATCCCAAACACTGCTCAAAATCCTAGGGAAAAACGGTCGGCCAAGAAAAATTTTGCAAAGTGGTTTTAGGGCAAAAGAGGGTTCCTATACTAGTACAGATGCCGTGGCATTTATTTCAAAAATTTCCAAAGATATTTAATGAATAAAACTTGAGATAGACCATTTAGGCAAATTCTGCCTTTGGCTAATGCTCATGAGTTTTGAACTGGTGATATGGATATTTTTGCATATTTGAGTTCTTTGGATCATATAGTACCTTGTCGAATTTTTTGAATTTATTCCTATAGGATGTAGTGTAATATTTCAATCAGCCTCAAATTCAAATTTGAAGTTAGTTGACAAATTTTTACTACGCATCACCATGTTATTTTAGAAATAGGTTGTGGATGGATATAGGATGTTCCTAGAATTTAATTAGGATTTTTGGAGGCTAAAATATAGCATGTGATAATAGATCTTTGATTTCAACCTGATTTCATTTCAAGTTTTGAAAAAGAAAATTATCTCAAAAAGAATATATGGTATAAAGATGATATGTAGAGCTGTGAAATGTTTTAATATCCACATACCACTCATTTTAGAAATATATGGTCATTGGTTTGATTTAGGTTTTCCACTTTTGTTTAGATGATAAAAATATGGTGTGTGTGTGTATATATATATATTTATACATATATATAATATATGTATATATTCTCAACAAGATGCTTGGATGATCATGGGAGATATTAGGGTGGATGAATTGATGTCAGGTCACATATATGTATATACACATGTGTCCTTATTTTGATATTAGTCAAATGAAATGACATAGTTCCAAATAATATTTAATAAAAAACCAATAAGATGCAAAAGAACAATTGAGCCACAATTAAAGTGTTATTATTTTTATACATGCTTTACAAAGTCATAAAGAAAATATGATATGGCAAGTGATCTTAGGGGAGGAACCCCTCATATCACAGGAGTCTACACAAATGGAGCGTAAATTGTCAGAAAATTTGCAGCTATTGTAAACTATGCATGGAGTATATAGACAATTATTTTTATGAATTTTTACGATCCTTGCTAGTTGGATTGCACATAGATTACATGCAACGTGTGATTGGGCAAAACAGATTACTCCCCAACGTAATGTGTGAGTTACAATCTCTTCAAAATAAAAAAGGCAACATGATCTTTCTAAACCAAATATAGCACATAAAACATTGCCATACCATAACTACCAACCTCGCCAATCTCACCATTGGAACTAGCTCAATTCGCAGAGTTACAAGCCTTTGCACAATTCGCCTCTGCTCTCGATAAAACAAGTCAGAATCAATTGGCAAGGGGTCGACGATTACGGGAATTGCTTAAACAATCCCAGGCAAACCCTCTCCCAATAGAAGAGCAGATAGCTACTATTTATACCGGAACGAGAGGATATCTTGATTCGTTAGAAATTGAACAGGTAAATAAATTTCTGGATGAGTTACGTAAACACCTAAAAGATACTAAACCTCAATTCCAAGAAATTATATCTTCTAGCAAGACATTCACCGAGCAAGCGGAAATCCTTTTGAAGGAAGCTATTCAGGAACAGCTCGAACGGTTTTCCCTTCAGCAACAAACATAAATTTTGCATGTCTACTCTTGTTAATAGAAGAGGAATCGTTGAGAAAGATTTTTCATTTGAATCATGCAAAAAAGTTTTCTTAGTTTTTAATATAGTTATTTAAATAATAGATAGAAATAAGATTGCGTCCAATAGGATTTGAACGTTTTGTTGAACTAGACACCCCTCAATTTGAAGTTCTGAACTCCTCCATTGGAACCTAAGGGTTATCGACAGGGACGTGGAGATCAGCGACCACCAGCACGCGCCGATGTGCTGGGAGCAGTCGCGCAGGAGGGAAGATGACGACGACTGTGACCATAACCTCTCCCGTGCCCCCGACAATCACCGTGATGACAAGCGCCACCACAACGATGACCATCGTTGAGATGACAGGGGGTAGGGCAGACGATGCCATCGTGACCAACGGGTCCAGCTTCTGCCAGACGGTGTTGTCATCCCTGCTGCAGAGCGCCGGCCCATGCTTTCCCCGGCGTGCTAGGCCGGGCAACGCAGCAACCGCAAAAACAACGGTAGCACCACTACCATGCGCGACCGTTCCCCATGACTAGGCCGAGAAAGAATCCCCCTCCCCGCCACGCCCCAGTTTGGCGTCGCAAGGTAGGGTAGTTTGCCTCAGTGATCTACTTCTGCGCTCCCACGGCCCAGGGTTCCACACCAGCCACAACGATGACCTACCTCTCATTGCTGCGCAATCGACTCTGCCCGCTCCGTTTGGTTCCAATGATGAAACGATACCTAGCCACGCCCCTGGGCTCAACGTCACCAACGCCGGACGTCAACAACTCGCCCCTTGTGGTGACTACACTAGTGCACACCCTGCCGGCCACCCCATCTCCATGAAAGTGCATCTAGGCCCCTAATTGAGTTTTGGTGATAGATGACGAACGATTAAGGGACTAACATTTGCAATGAGTGCACAATCAGGTTTTAGTCCCCATTTGAAGTACAATCGGCATCGACGATCCCAAAAAAGTGAAGAAAAGAAGATGGTGTATGTTCTATTGAAGATTTCTATAGATTTCATACTTTATGAGGTTTTGATTTATTCTTTTGTGTATAGGAATGCCATACTATAAAGGGGGGGTGTCGACATGCTGGTGAGAAAGCTCAGTGCTAAATTGCTCAACAATCTTCTCATGTTGGAAACAAAAATTTCTCACGTACACTTAGCCAAAACCTAGTTTCCTTTGAGTATCCGGAGTGTCCGGCCCCGGGCTGGAATGTCCGACTGTTTTGGCACTAAGAAGTTCGCTCTCGGGTAGGTACCCGGAGTATCCAGCTGTTCCCGAGATGTCCGGCTGGCCAGACCCATGTGTGAGGTGCTCTCGGGTTGATACCCGGAGTATTCGCCCTATCCCGGAATGTCTGGGTGTCCAATACCCGAATGGACCACTCTCGGGTAGGTGCCCGGAGTATCCGGATGTGGTATGGGGTCTTGTGACCATTGAGATCTGTATACCCGGAGTGTCCGAACTTAGTAACCCGGAATGTCCGGAGGTGCTAAATCAAACTCCAACGGCTAGTTTTTGTGAGTGGTCTATTTATACCCCTCCTCCCCCATTCACTTCCAACTTTTTGTCAAATCATTTTCTGCAGTCAAGAGAGCCATTTCTCCTCCTCCAAAGCTGAGAGCACTTGTTCTTGAGAGAGAGATCCAAAAGAAGTGAGGATTTTCAAAGTGTTGAGCACTAGAGTATTGAGTTCATCTCCAAGCAAAGCGACACGCTGGTTACTCTTGGAGATTAGGGTGTCCTAGACGATTAGGAGTCCTTGATAGCTCCCAATCTGTGTGGTGAGCATCAAGAAGTTTGTGAAGGCCGGGATTCGCCTCCGTGAGGAAAGAATCACCAAGAAGAAGTCGAGGAGACGCAAAGGCGTCCTCGAGGGAGAAAGGCTTGAGAGAAAGCCAGCTCTTGATCACTGGTGATCGAGCTTCCCCAACAGAGACGTAGGATCCCCCCAAAAATCCGAACTTCGGCTACAAATTTATTGTCTCCTTATTCATCTACTTTTCGCATTTACTTTGCAAGTATTACTCATATTACTCATATTGCAGTCGACCATGACGGGGAGGCTGCACCAACAACTGACGTAGGATCCCCCCCAAGAATCCGAACTTCGGCTACAAATTTATTGTCTCCTTGTTCATCTACTTTTCGCATTTACTTTGCAAGTATTACTCATATTACTCATATTGCAGTCGACCATGACGGGGAGGCTGCACCAACAACTGAGGCCCTACCGTCCTGTTGGAACTGCCTCGATGACCCTTCGTCTTGATGATAGTGCAACCTAGTCAAGCTTTCCTGATGCATGGGCAGAACTGGGATATCTGCCTCGCTGGTTAGTTTATGCTTTTGTCTCGATCCTGGGACTGTATTCTCCATGTTTGTAATCGTCTTTTAGAACTTGTCTACAAGCTAAGCTATCCATGTGTGTTGTTCCGTGATACTTGGTTCCTTGCATACCTAACCTGCTTGTTTCACCATGGAGTTAACTCGTTTCCCATATGTTAGCATAAAACATCAACGTTGTAAGTTGGAATCTAAGGGGTTTAAATTGCCCGGACAGGTGCACAACCATTCACAAGATGATATCATCCACCACTTGTCAGATTGTTTGCTTCCAAGAGATGAAACTCACCACCTTGATGTCATCACCGCCTCCTACTTAGGTGGTAACAGGCTAAAGAATTTTACGCAATGGCCGGCCAACGGAATAAGGGGTGGAATTCTCATGCTTTTGGACAACAACATGGTTGAGTTTCTAAAATCATGATTGGCACCTCTACCTATCAGCTACCATAAAATTCCTCGATGATGACGATGAATCCACTTTCAAAATCACTTCGGTATACAGCCTAACACTGGCATGTAGCAAGATGAGTTCTGTGTGGAGCTCATGGCTCACGAGTCACTGGAAGGGAGGAAATGGCTTGTGGCGAGTGATTTCAACTAGATTTATCAGGCTAGAGACAAGAAAAAAAATGTGAACAAGAGAAAAATCAACAGGTTTCAGGCCGCGCTGAGTTCCTACAAGCTAAAAGAAATTCATCTCCAAAATAGGAAGTTTACTTGGAGCAACAAGCGAGAAAACCCGACCCTAAGCAACTTGGATAGTTTTTTTCCATAACAAGGATAGGGACCTCCATTTCAATGATCACATGCTCCATGCCCTCTACTCATCACTTTCAGGTCACTGCCCTCTCCTCATCACTTTCAGGTCACTGCCCTCTCCTGCTCTCCAACGACTGTGGGTCTCATCAGCCCCACTCTTTCTGGACGGCCATGTCCAACTTCCACCAAGTGGTCTATGACGCTTGGATTGAGGATAGCAATCAGCTAGAACCTTGCCGGTGGTTGTTTCACAAGTTACGAACCACTTGCCTATGGCTTAGGAAGTGAGCAGGTGTTTTTTCTCCAACTCGAAGCTGAACCTGCACATGGCTTCGCGGGTTATCTTTTGGTTTGACATAGCCCAAGATCATAGGCCCCTCTGTGCATGCCTAGAAATGTAGTTTATTAGCATTTCTGTGCTTGAGCAATCTAGGAAAAAGCAGTGTGCATGGATCTCTAACCTATGTGAAGGTGCTGCAAACACCAAATTTCTCCACATCAAGATGAATGCTAGGAGAAATAAAATTTTCATCCATCGCCTAAAGGTCAATAACGAATGGGTTACAAACCACGAGGAAAAAATTTCTCCACCACCATCAAGAAGGATACCCCCAGGGTGCTTGATTTCAACAAGGAGGCTGCGAACTTAAGCCATGTCGCCATTCACGACATTGATGGCCCATTTCAGGAGAGTGAGGTGACCTTTGCCATCTCTCAAATGCTGGTTGACAAAGTGTTGGGCCAAACGGTTTTCACGGGGGCCTTTTTCAAATCATGCTGGGAAGCAAGTAAGGGTGATGTCATGGATGTTATGAACTTGTTCTCAAACTTTCAATTTGCTAATTTCCAATGGCTCAATTCCACAAATATTGTGCTTTTGCCAAAAAAAGAGGGGACATAGGACATCTCGGACTACAAGCCAGTTACTCTGAGACATGCGATCGTCAAGATTATCACCAAGATGATCGCCATCCTTCTGACGCCCCACATGAACCAGCTCATCTCACATTCACAAAGCGCTTTCACCAAGAAAAGAAGCATCCGTAAAAACTTTTTATATGTCCAAAGCATCCGTAAAAATTTGCTGTGAATGGCGAGTACTTGGCAAAGTCGGCTTACAAGGCTCAATTCATGGGGTCGACACATCTAGGATACAACCCACGATATGGAAGATTTGGGCGCCCCCAAAATGCAAACCTCTGCCTGACTAATAATTCAAAACAGAGCTTTGACAGTGGATTGCTTGCAGTGTGGAGGTTGGCCAAATTGTGGCCTTTGTCAACTTCACAAGCAAGAAACAGAAATGACGGCTCATCTAATGTTCAAGTGTTGCTTCACTAAGGGGATTTTGTCTTTGGTCAAAGTCTGGCTAGGCCTAACAAATCTACACCCAAACATTTAGGGTGGGGCGGCTTCGGTTAAAGATTGGTGGATAAACATCACGTCGGAGAGGGAAACTCAAAGAAAGGGGATTCCCTCCTTACTCATGTTGGCCACCTGAAAGATATGAAATGAATAGAATGCTAGGGTCTTCTAGAACGTCTCCACCATGGAGAAAATCAAAACGAAAATCACAACTAGGGTTTAACGGGAGCAAAACATTTAGGGAACACTGTATTCAGAGAGTAGGCTTTTATGTCTTTTTTTTGTAATAACTCCTTAGTTAATGAAACGAGGAAAAAAAATTGCCTCAATTTTGAAAAAAGAACTACTGCAACCAATAGGAGAGAGCAGAAAAGAAAACGTGGCAAAAGGAAAAAAAGGAGTTCAAAAAAAAGCTGTCAAAAATCAGCGACCCGCAACCCTGCGATGGCCGCGAGGGGCGACAGCGCTACCTCTTCCTCTTCGCCTTCGCCTTTGCCCGCCCCGCAAGCTTCGGCCAAAATCACTATTTTGACCCTTTTTGGATACTTTAGCACGAAATGACCGTAGTTCAAAACTTTTTCAAAATATGACCCTTTCGGCTAATGCCACCCACGGTAGCGTGTGACTACGAGGGCTAACGCCATGGTCAATGGCGTTCGCCCCCGGTCCACGCTCGGCCAGTCCCGCTAACCGCGCTGACGTGGCGAAGCTATGGACGCCACGGACACTGGCGTTTGCAGGCACAGCCGAACACCAGGGAATCTGGCGTTCGCTCGCATACGTGAACGCCACGACCTCCGGCGTTTGCCCCCTGAAGGGTTAAGTGGCTGGGGGGCCACGGGTGGGCCGCACCCACCCACTCAGCCCCCAGGCAGTCGACCTCCTCTTCCCCACCCGAGCTGCTGATCTCTCCCCCTCTCTCTCCCCCACTCAATCTCCTCTCAAATCTCTCTAAATCGGCGCCATTTCTTCGTTGAATCGGACCCCTTTGCATCTCTTGAGGTAAACTCTCCACTCTCCCACGATTTGGTTGGTTGAAATTGGCTTATGTGGTGGCATTGTTTACTTTTGGGGAAACCCTAATTTTTGGGATTTCTCACAAATGCATTGTTGAAATTGTGAAATGTGGGTTAGTATGATGTTTGTGATGTGTAGTAAGCCTTACGGTTGGTCATATGTTTGTGGTTTGTAGCAAGAACTAGGGTTAGAGTTAAGGTATGTGGTAGAGGGAATAATAGATATAATGTCATGGTCTATTTTAGACATTGCTTGTGATGTGTTTTGGATATAATGCGGTAGGGTTGTCATTGATGCATTACGTTTCCTGTCATTGTTTTTTAGATGGCGAGAATCGTTAATGTTCGTTATGTAGATAAGGTGGCATTTTTGAGTAACAATGCCGAGATTGTTGACAACGAGGAGAAAGTCATGGTATTTGCCACAAGTCCTAGTTATGACGAGGTTGCAGAAAGAGTAAGGAATGTGTTGAATTAGATGGACCCGAGTAAGCAAGTTGAACTAAAAAGGAGGTATGATGTTGGGTCAGGACCTCGTTCTCGAATGAAGGTAACGCCTATCACGTCGGACTTGGATTGGGGGGCATACAAGGAGTTTGTTATGGCCTCGCAAGAAAAGTCTCTCGAATTATTTGCGACGAAGGTTGAAGGTCCTCGGTTGCATATTCACTTGAACCGATGTGCCTCCGCATGTGATGATATGAGCCCGAATAGAAGTGTGCCATTTGTTGATGGTAGGGTCGAGGTTTATGTCCCCAATGTTATGAGCCAACCGCCTATGAGCCAACCATTTGTTTCCGAGGTGAATGATATTGACCAAGAGCATGAACAAGATTGTGATGTCAATGTGGAGGGTGATGATATTGACCAAGAGCATGAACAAGGTTATGACATGGAGGGTGATGACATAGATGGTGAACACATGGATGGTGATGACTCGGAGCAGGAGGATGAGATTCATGGTAATGATATTGGTGACGTGGAGGCACAAGTCGCGGAGGAGGACATGGACCGTGACATCCCCTATAATTGTGCCTATGCCTCCGACTCGGAGGACGATGGCCCGGAGGAATTGGACGAGGATGGATTCATGACGAAAGAAGCCCAATCTTTTTTGAAAGTTGTAGGCCGAGATCACCGAATACCATTGTTTCGTGATCTTAGACTCGCCCATAAGGCTATAGTTGATGGTGGCGACACTAAAGAGATTGAGTCAAGACCGTGCCCAAGCAAAAAAGCCGACGAGTCTGATAAAGTTTACCTAAAGAAAGGTCAGAAGTTTCCGGACTTGCTAGTGTACAAGATTTGGCTTTGTGAGTACGCTGTTAAGCACCATAGACCTTTCTGGGTTCAGCACTCGGATTCAAATAAGCGTTACACCGTGAAGTGTGGGGAACGGAGATGCCCATGGATTGTCCGTGCAAGACCCATCCACGACGGGGGATGGAAGATATCAAGTTGTCAAGCCCAGCACTTATGCGCGAGGCAAGACCCAAGTCCATCCATGAAGCACCGTCAGCTCACCTCCGAATTCATCGGGTACAAATTCATGAAGCATGTAAAGAATGAACCAACCATGAAGGTGAAGCTCTTGATGGGTCTCGTAGATGATTTCTACAGATACACGGTGAAGTATGGGAAGGCATCGAAGGCCAAGCAAGCTGCGTTTAGGATGTTGTATGGTGGATGGGAAGAAGCATACAACCGCATCCCGAGGTTGTTGGGAGCGATGGCCTATACAAACCCGGGGATGTATCATGTTGTCGAGGATGTTGCTGGAGTGTTCCCTCGTGCCTTCTGGACTTTCGACCAATGCATCGTGGCCTTTCAGCATTGTTGGCCGGTTATGTCCATAGATGGGACATTTTTGACCGGCAAATACAAGGGCACAATCTTGGTCGCAATGGCACATGACTCTGGTGACCAGGTGTTTGCCTGTGGCATTTGCTTTGGTGACAGGGGAGAACCAGGACAACTGGGAATGGTTCATGAATCTTGTGAGGACGAGGGTTATTGCTCCGGATAGGGAGGTATGCATCATATCGGACCGGCACCAAGGCATACTCAAGGCCATGGAGATTGATATTCCAGGGCATGCACGGCTGCACCACCGATGGTGCATGAGGCATTTTGTTTCAAACTTTTACAGGGCCTGTAAGAACAAGGAACTGTGTGACGATCTAACTGATGTCTGTGTGGCCTTCACCGCCCAGTCGTTCACGAGACGCTACACTAGGCTCCATGGGTTAACGAACGCCGGGGGAAAAGAGTTCTTGAACAGGAATTTGGTAGAGAGGCACAAGTGGGCACGCGCCTATGACCACGGAGGTAGGAGATACGGCGACATGACAATTAACATGGTTGAATGTTTTAACGATGTGCTCAAGGGTGTCCGTCAACTGCCGGCGACAGCAATAGCGGAATATACCTTCCATAAGCTGAATGCGTATTTTCAGAAGCATTCCAAAGAGACCGATAAATTGATAGCTAAAAGAAAAGTGAATCCCAAAAAAATTGAGGAGTGGATGGAGTTACAGAAAACCAAGTCGACGACCCAAAGGGCGGAGTGCTTCGACAACAATGAATGGATTTACCAAGTCGAGCAGCCAGGAGGGACAACGAGAGACGGTGTGCAATTTGGTGGTCAGGCATTCATGGTGTACTTAAGACACGCGAGTGCTCATGTGAGAGGCCTAAGTTGTACCACTTGCCTTGCTCGCACTTGATGACGGCGGCAAACCTAAGAGCGGTGGGTCTTTCTCACGAGGAGACTGTGAGGTTGAATGAGTTCTCACTGGAGACTGTCAGGTTGACATGGGCGGCCAGATTTCATCCTTATTTGGACCAGTCACAGTGGCCGGAGTATCATGGCCCCAAAATTAGGCCAGATCCGGCTCTCAAGGTACTGCCCAAGGTTAGAAGGAGATCGAGGTGGTACAGGAATGACATGGATGCACTTGGTGGATACGGCCGCATGGCAGAATGGGGCAACGGACATTTCATGGAGCCTCGTGGTACCAACCAGTGTGGTCAATGTGATGAGGTGGCACACAATAGTAGGACATGCCCTAGGCCAAGGAAAAAATCCATGGAGGATAATCCTGGTACGAGCCAAGCCGGTGGTGGTGGTGGTGGTGGTGGTGGTGGGCGTGGTGGTGGTGGTGGTGGGCGTGGTTCTAGTGGTGGTTCTGATGGTGGTGGTGGGCGTGGCGTTAGAGGCGGTTCTAGTGGTGGTGGCGGTGGTGGTGGGCGTGGTGGTAGAGGTGGTTCTAGTGGTGGTAGGAGTGGTGGTGGTGGGCATGGCGGTAGATGCGGTTCTAGTGGTGGTAGGAGTGGTGGTGGTGGGCGTGGCGGTAGAGGCGGTTCTAGTGGTGGTAGGAGTGGTGGTGGTAGAGGAGAGAGGAGTAGTAGAGGAGGGACAAGGGGTAGCGGCGGTCGTGGTAGAGGTGGGATGTTTTATTGGTTAGGCGGTGGTGGTGCTAATAATGCAATATGAATGGTAAACCAGTGTTACTTCTTCTATTTATACATGACTTTTGCTAACATTTGTTTTCTTCTTGTAGGCATGGCTTCCTCCGAGCCCACTGCTAGGCCGCCTTGTGCTGATCAAGAGGACAGGCCAAGGAAGATGAAGCGTTGCCTTTTAGACAAAGGTGTGGTACCTCCTACATGTTGGTGTGAAGATCCTTGTAGGGTGAAGAAGTCCACCGACAATTCGTACACTAGAGGAAGAAAGTTTTTCATGTGTGCCAACTATACACGTGATCCAGAGCGTCCGCGTAACGCCTATGAGTGCCCACCGGTAAGTTCAATCACACACGAGACAAATCTCTTGTTCCACCACATATGACTAACAAACATAAGTATGTTTTTTGTAGTCTCCTCTTCCTCTTTGCGAGTACTACACATGGATTGATCATGAGCAATCAAGAGAGGTGTTGGCTATCATGGAGCTTGAGGCACGCATAACTAGGTCAAGGTATTGGGAGGCCGTGCTTCACAAGGAGGAGGTGGAGAAGCACAAGATTTGGAAAGAGAAGCAACGCAAGAAGGAGGAGGAAGAGGAGCGCCTCAAGAAGGAGGCTCGTGAGGCGGAGAGGGCGAGTAAGTGAGAGAGGGCTCGCCTCGCACAAGAGAAAGATGAAGAGCGCAACAAGAAGGGGAAATGGCCCCGTGTGACTCAATAGACTTTCATGTTGTGAGCCTTGCTTTCAAACATATAAACTTTTATGTGGTGAACCTTTATTTGGGACTTGTAACTTTCATTAAGTGAACTTTGATTTGGGACTTGTAAATTTTAATGTTCTGAACCTTGATTTGAGACTTGTAAACTTAACTTTAATATCGTGAACCTTGATTTAGGACTTTGAGTGTTCAAATATTTATGTTGTGAACATTATCATTTGTGATTTGTGAAATATTCATGTTGTGAACCTTATCATTTTGTGATTTGTGAAATATTCATGTTGGCTTCGAAAGCTCAACTTTTATGTAGTTTTACTTCGTGCACCACGTCTCAAATCATCTTGAAGAGGTTGGCATTTATTAAGTTACAGTTGACCGTAAAATAGAATTTCTATAAAGAACAATTACCTATTTCGAGTTCAAAAGGATTTGCACCTATGTAGTTTCGGTTTCATCGCAAGTACGTAGACTTACTCTTTGCGCTACTTCATAAAGGCTAGAGAAGTTGAAGAATGCTGATACGATAGACCGGGGCTAGTGATGAGGCTTGTAGACTTCATGGAGTTATGATCAGAGGCAACGCCAGCATAAGGGCTAGCAGGGATGGTCATCCTAGATCCCCTCGGTTCTGGGGAATAGGTGAGTGTTTGCCCGAAGATGTAAAACGCTAGGGTCCCTGGCGTTTTTACTGTACATCCAAACTCCAGCATAGCTGGCGTTCGGACTATGTAGTCTAACGCCCCCTGTTTCCGCATAACAGAGACGTGCGTAAACACGCTCCCTGTTCTGGGGAATAGGTGAGCGTAAGCATAGCAGCCATCTTGCGGCACTGCTGCATGAATCTCTGCATACCAACAAAAAGAACTTGTAAAGACATATGAAAATTTAAGATTCGAGGAAAAAACATGTCAAGACATACCGTGACGGTGCTCCTAAGAGCTGTGTCAGACTCCACACTACCGGGTGGGTATTGTAGTGCAACTCCAGCCTCGTCAATACTTATATTGAGTAAGAGACTGTCACACCCTGTTTTCTTCAGCAGGTTTTCCTGAAGATCCAAACCCTAAATAGGTTTTTTCTCGTAATCAGAAAATCAAAAAGTGCTATCACATGTATTTTTACTTCTCCAAAATGTCTAGAAAAACTCCAGGAGCTTCTTGAGTCTATTCTTCACCAATCTATAATATAAAACTTGAAGGTCCAGTTCAAAATTTTTGAATTGCATTCAAATTTCTAATTTGGTCAAATATTCCCTTTGAACTGCAACCCCTCCATTCCTTGCTTAGAAAAATTCCAGAAAAATTCCACCATACTCCTCTCAGTACCATTGCTCCAAATATGTAAAAAACCTTTTTACCTCCAGTACAAAATTTAGCCAAGGCAGCCATCGAGCACCTTGTGCATTTCTCTTTCTCCCCTTGAATTTGAGCTCAACCCCCAACTACCCTACTCCCAACTGCCTACCAGAGCCATTGCCACCCCCAGGCACTTGTCCCATCCAGCTGACTCACACAGAAACCCTAGCGCCACAGTCGTCAACCCTAATGCCATTTCATGCCGGCGTTGGCAAGCATGGCAGACCACCTCTGCGCAACCCCATGCCAATTCCACTGCTCATTTCCTCTCTGGTCTCCTCAGCATCAAAGATATGCCAGGCGCCTCTCCCTGGCGCGACCAGAGATCCTTCCCTGGCATAGCCATGCCGCTCGGGAGCTGGCTGGTCGCGCTCTGGCTCAGCCGCGCCCAGGCATGCAGACCCCGCGTCAACTCTCCTCTGTTGCGCCGCGTAGCTCTCTGCCACGCCTGAGCCAAGTCCACGCTTCGGCACACTGCTCACCACCCTGAAATTGCCACGCCGCCCGACATGGTCTCCGGCGAGGTACGCGTCCGGGTCCAGCAGCCACCGCTCCCTCTGCGCCCGCGTCCATAAGTAAAGCCTCCTGAACCCCATTCTTCCTCGCACCAACTCTCCACCCCCGAGCTCAAACTTGGCCAAGCTCTACTCAAGCCCAAAGCCCTTTCCTCCTCCTCAGTACCGAGCGCCACCACCAAGCTCCGCTGGACACCACCTCCCTTCCACTCCAGCAACCACGCAAGCTCCCCGGTAGCAAAAATGGAATCCCTCTAAGCTCCTGAACCCAAAGGTGGCAACCAATTTCTCCAATTCCTCCTAAAGCCACCGTAATTGCTCACCGTATTTTCCACCGGAGACTTCGTCGAAAACCTAATTGCTCACCGGAAATTCTTCCCCGCGCGCACCTCGCTCTCCTCTGCCTCTGAACCCGTGGGACACATTACTCGAAGCGGTACGCCGCCCTCCGCACCACTGCCAGCGGGCCCGAGAGTCAGCTCAAGTGGAGGCGCAATCCCATTCTGCGCCTTCGACGTCACCCTCTGGAGTGAGAAAACCAGCCGGTTCACTGCAGAACCGGACTCCTCTCTGGTCTGGCCGATTCGGCCACATCCAGCCCGATTCTCTGAGTTTGTCCAAAATAAAAGTTTATCCAAATTCAATTTCCCACCTTTTTGATATAGACCACTTTTCAAAAATCCAAATGTTTTTCTCTGTGCAGTCCATAGTTTAGTATCCAATTCAAATTTAAATAACCTTTAAAATCCTTTTCAAATTCTTTTGAAATTTTGATCTAGTTCAGAACCTTTAGCATGTTACCTCCCTTGTATAATCTCCTGGACCTAGGTCAATCATGCATTTGCATATATGCATCCATACCTGTCGCTTGGTCCGAAAATAAAGGAAACGTGTTAAAACCCTAGAAACCCTAATGTTGATTTCATGCATATATACATTCTTTTAACAGCACCCCATCAGGTTAAACCTTTTGAAAACATGTTAGGATCTAGAGCTCATGCATGTATATGTACTCGTACACATGTTGCATAGTTCGAAAATGAAAGGGGCATCGTAAAACCTAAAAACCCTAACCCCTAGGAGTTCATGCACATTTATACACATTCAATCAACACCCGAGCAAGATGAACCATTTTGAAAACATCATGAAACCTCTGATGCATGCATGCTGATCGCTGTGAAATTCCTTCTTTGATTTCCGTTATAATGATTCTTATTCGAAGTTTTTCCGATCGTGTAGTTGACGGTGTGAGGTACGTCCGCCAGGAAGAACCCGAAGCATCCCCGCGTCCGGAACCGAGCCAAGAGTTGCCAGACAAGCTCTCCGCCCTTGATCATGTTGATATCCCAAGTTTATGAAATATTATGTTGTTTATGAAACATGCATGCTATGTTCAATTATCGTTATTTTATGTAGCATAGTTATGCCGATGTGTAGAAAACCCTAGTCCAACCCTGAATCCCTTGTAACCCTAAGGACTATGTACTCCGGAGATATTATCGGAAAACTTAGGATAGTGTATATGCATATCCTCATGCTTAGCCCTGCTGTAGTGAAATTAGGGTTTTAGCAAAAGAAAAGTATTAACACCCCATACTTCATGTGGTGAACTTTTGAGAATCGGACCGTCGTGTCTAAAGGTGTATGAAGGTAGCATAGCCATGGGTTGGTATGTTTTACCGGAAATGGTTTCGTGAAACCGAGCTGAAAAGGGAGAAGATTTTGATCCGGGTCGGTAATGAAGGGTGAAAGCAGGGAGTCTGTTAAAGAGCGAGGTAAGGCCCGTCGTGGTTCTCGCTGCCCGTTTACGGGAGTGGTGTGAAGTCCTTCTCGGATCACCTAAGGACCAATCTTAAGTGCCGTTTAGCCAAGTCTTACCGTACGTCCACATGTCCTTTGTGGGAAGGACTTGACATAGTACCCCGGCCTGAACTAGCATGAACCCGTGGACAGTTAGTAGAGTGCAGATGGGGTAGTGTAACCCTGTAGAGAACAAATACAGCAGTGTAGCGACGCATTGTTCGCCACAAAGTTGGAACACCAACCTTCTTGTAGCGATGATACTGACTCAAGCTAGGTTTGGGACATGTCCTTCGGACAGGTTCATGGCTGGGTTCACACCGGCGAAGAGTCTCGTTGTACTAGCTCTGGTAGTATGCAGTGCACGGTATGCCCAGGGTGACCTACATCGTGTGGGTAAAGCCGTACCACCTCTGCAGAGGGTTAAAACTATTCGAATAGCCGTGTCCGCGGTCATGGACGAACTTGGTTAGGCCACACTAAAGTAGACTGGCTTTCAAAGTCTAAAAAGGTTTCTGGGTTATGGGTTTAAGGACGCGATCCGCCGTGTTCGCAGGGCAGCGTGCCAAGTTCCCATTGTAGCGGGAAAAGTAAAGAAGGGGTTTTCCCATGGACTCGGGCAAACCCTAGAATCCCCGTAAGTACGAGGTGAGCTTGTGTCTCCCTAAGGAACCAGGTGATTGTCGTTGGTATCCCCGTAAGTACGAGGTGAGCGGTATCTCCCTGAGGAACCGGGCGAGTGCCATGCTTTGCCGTTGTAGCGGAAAGCACAGAAAGGAACTCCCCGTTGTAGCGGGATGAGTGAATCAAGCAGGTACCTCATCTCGCTACGTCGAGATGTTTGTAAAATCGCTTTTACATCTATTTAGTTATTGCAAATGCAAACTTACTTTCTCGCACAACATGAAACTTAGGTAGAGCCAATTCCTTGATTAAATCCGAGCATGCTCATATCCGTAATAAACTCCCTGGCGGAGCGCTTGCGAGTACATTCAATGTACTCACCTGGCTTGTTATGTGGCCAAACGAAGAGGAGGAATACCAGTCTGGTGATAGCGACAGTGACTTCGAGGCGTAGGGTTTCTCCCCCAGTCAGTTGCCTGTGGTTCGGCATACCGATGGGCTATCTACCGTGTTTTATTCCGCTGCTGTTTAATTTGGCCAATAGGCCCGGCTTGTATAAATAAAAGACCAAGTATGGCTGAATATTGTAATGAACGATGTATTACATGGCTATGTTATCAGTACTTGTGTGTATCGACTAATGATCCAGGGATCGATACAGTAAACACAAGGGTTTATCCGGCCTCAAAACCGGGTACGCCACAGAGACCCTGCACATTCACATAAGTAACATTTCTGTCACGGATAAACAAATGATAAATGTACCACTCTATCATAAACGGGTGCATAGTCCCTATGGGTTCCCGCGCTCTCTCTGACCGCCATGTCATATTCATCATCAGCGTCCTCCTCTAACTCCAAGCCATCCACCTGGGTCCAAGATGGCTTCAACCGCAGTCGGTACTTTTCTCCATCATCAAACCACTCCAAATGCTTGAGATATGCCTTCTCATTGTCCATTGTACCATCAGTTTCAACAAACTCCTCCCTCTTCCTCCACATGCTCACCCACTCCCGGTGTTTCGTGTACCAATCTCTAATTTTCGGGCACTTCTGCCGAGTCATCCTGCAAATTAAGACGAACATTCTAGCATTGGTACTACTGGTGCTAGCACAGCCAGGTTGGAAAGTACGGTCACTCACATAAGCAGCTCAGGACCGGTGCTCTCGTGCTCCGGTGGAGTGCGTTGCCTTTTTGCAAACTGTTTGGCAACCCGCTGTGGGAGGTGCCACTCGACAGCGTAGAAGCATATCATAGGGCACCTAGTCCGCCAAAGGTGCTCGTCCCGCGTACACATGGCGTTCAGAGGGAAATTCCTCTGAGACTCGTACGGCGTCCAATTGACCTACAAAGCATGACGTGGACTTCTTTAAGTAAGGTGTTCCATCACAACAACGGTGATTGTTAGAGACCCGTTACCTGTTTATAAGTCAGTGTGTCGAGCTCGTTGATGTAGCTCTTGTAAAGCACCTTCGACTTGCCTGTGTAGCCATCCACTCTGTCCCATGAGTATGCAACAGTGGGGAGGCGATAAGGATCATCATCGTAAAAAATACCCTCCCATTCAGTCGGTTGCAGTTTTTGGGGACGACCAACCGGCAACTGCTCCCACATCCACACCGAGAGGCCCCAAACACAACCGCCCATCGAGGATCCGCTGGTCCTCCTACGACATGCATCGTCAAGCTGCAGGTTCACAATTCATGTCAATTTGTGAAATTGAATGGTAAAATACATGCATAAGCGAATGATGCAATTAGGTTTTACCTGCCGGTATAAGAAGGCTAGACCAGCCGACCCCCAGCTGAACTTCGTGTCCTAGTCACGTAACGGGTCCAGATACATCAAAGATGCGGTGTCCCCTGACGCATCTGGGAAGACCACCTGAGTTAACAGACGCCACAAGAATGCCCGGGCATACTGCTACACAACAACCAAACCGGCATCCACCGGGCATCCCCCTCTGTTCTCTCATAGCCAAGTGTATGGGATACTGGCTGACCTCGTTTCCTTTTCAGGCGCGGGAAGGCAAGCACCGATGAGAGATGTAACCCTGGCACGCCACCCATCATTCTCCACCCTCCCGGTCAGAGCGTCGCCATCGATCGGAAGACCCATGATCATGGCAAAGTCCTGTAGGGTGACCGTCATCTCCCCATAAGGGAGGTGAAAGCTGTGTGTCTCGGGCCTCCAACGGTCCAAGAGAGGGGTGATGGCAGTGGAGTTGATCTTCGACGGAGGACGAAGGGTAGAAGGCCCGCTCTCTCGAAGTACTCCTCAAACTGCACGTCGTACGGCATATCGGAGGCATCGTGGCCCCTCATGCGCATAGGTGGTAGAACCTGTCAAATTAAACAAATTATGTTCACTACCTTCGTACTTGCAAACAAAAGAAAAGGTGAACAAGATTTTGATATTACCTCCCCATTCTCGATAAGCCGCGCACGATGATTGAGATCGTAGACATTCTCAAGCCCATAATACCAACGCTCATTAGCCATCCTACATAATGCAATTGACATGGGCATCAATTATTTCATACATAGCCGTCAACCTTCAAATATAAGCAACTAGAAGACATGCACTTAATACATACATATATATGTGCAACCATACATTCATGATCATCCATATATGCAAGACAATCAATAACAAATTTGAACAATACTTGGATCAAACACATACATGCCAAATTTGAACAGTACTTGGTTCAAACGCATACTTGGAGGGGAATTAACTAGAGTTTGACATTCAGACAAAAGTAGCATATTTCAACATACATTAGAATCAACTTATATCACAACCGAAATAACTAAAATTTCACCATAGGTTTCACCCTAAGCAAAGTCTTCAATCTCACAAAAACCAAGAATCAACTACACAAACTATGCATTAGCGCTTCATACCTAAAATACTAATAACCGGTAGCAAATGCAATGCAAAATCATAACACATCTAATGGGGAAATCATCAAACTTAGGGTTTCATACATGAATTTGATTCGGGCAAATATGAACTTTCCAACCGTCAAAAACTAGGGGATCGGACGAGATTACCTTGCTTGCTCCTCCTTGTGCGAAATCCCCACAAATGTAGGCTTCAATCTAATGGATCTAGGAGGGATTAAGTGAGAGGGGAGAGAGAGCTTCCTTTGTTCTGTTCGGGACGAACAGGGAAGAGGAGGTCGACTGCCTGGGGGCTGAGTGAGTGGGTGCGGCCCACCCGCGGCCCCCCGGCCACTTAACCCTTCAGGGGGCAAACGCCGGAGGTCGTGGCGTTCGCGTATGCGAGCGAACACCAGATTCCCTGGCGTTCGACTGTACCTGCGAACGCCAGTGTCCGTGGCGTCCATAGCTTCGCCACGTCAGCGCGGTCAGAGGGATTGACCGAGCGTGGACCGGGGACGAATGCCATTGACCATGGTGTTAGCCCGCGCAGTCACGCGTCACCGTGGGTGGCGTTAGTCGAAAGAGTCAGATTTCGAAAAAGTTTCAAACTATAACCATTTCGTGCTAAAATATCAAAAAAAGTCCAAATAGTGATTTCGGCCCCAAGCTTCCTCCCTCCCTTCCTCGGTCCCTCCCATCACACGTCGCCACCTCTCCACCTCCAAGTTTCCCACACCTTCCCCGATTCTGTCTCCTTCTCCAGATCGCGAAACCGCGAGCCCAGGCAACGCACCCCCCCTCTGCCTCGGAGCCCTAGGGCGCGCAGTAGGGCCTCGGCGGTGCAGCACGGTGCAGTGCCCGCGGCCTCGGGAATGGCGTACGTGGACCACGCCTTCTCCATCACCAATGAGGACGACCTGGTCGGCATTGCGGTGGGGGGGCCGCGCGGCGCGCCGGTCAAGGAGATCGCATTCGCAGCCGCGCTCCTCGCGTTTGGCGCCCTCGGCGTCGTCGCCGGCGCCTTCATGACTGCGCACCACGTCGGCGGCGACCGCGCGCACGGTGAGAGAAAATCCCTTACCCCGATTGGAAACTTTAGCTGCTTGTTGTTTGGATTTGGGAGCTCAATTGGGTGGGCATTTGGGATCGGCTCGTTGTGACAACAACTTAGAAGGAGAGGTTCTTTTGTTGCCCTCTAGGATCCTTGATTAGTTCGCGTATTCAGTTGTAGTTTGCAACTTGCATTTTTGGGAGAGAAAAAAATCACTCGTTACTCTAGCTCTGTGAATACAATTGGAAATTATAGACTTCCTCCTTGTTTGGCTGAAGTAACTAATTATGTTTCTTTCTTAGTTTTAGCCATTACATGGATTAGATATTTGGTTATGCAGAATTACAGATCAGAGAAGTAAGATTTAGTCGTTTATGTGGAATGTGTGAACCTCTGGTAGATATCATGGAGTGGGCTAAGCAAAATTTACAGAACCAAGAGAGATCATGGAGTGTTCCTTAACTCCCTGAGCTCTATTCCTGTCATAGTGAAGCGCGAAAAAACAATCATTCAGAAGAAAGATGGGCTGAGGCACCATCAAATATTTTTCTGTTGTCTTGGTTCCACTATGTCTAGGAGACAAGATAACTGCTTCATTAAAGAAATCAACACTTCATTTTCTTTAAGAAATCGAAGGCCATTTGTACATATATATTATAAATGCGAATTCATGTACAGATGGAATTGTTAGTACAAAATTTTGTCATGCTTACTGACATTCAAGTCCAGCAATGTGCCGAAGCTCACATGTTTGGCAAGTGTTATGATATTATGTTACCAGAAAAAATAAGCTTCATTTGCTTCAGCCCACTGGATGGTTTGCAAAATGTTCGCAAGCATGTGATGCATGTGAATTCAGTTTGTAAGGAAGGGCTGGTAGCATACAAACTTAGGAAGTTGGAATGTTCGTTGTTGCAATTTGCAGATAGCTTGAGAGTGTGCATGAATGTTAACCTCTTCAAAAGTATGGTTGCAATATTTTTTTTATTCATAATAGTAGCATTTGTGTGTGCATCGTGGATACATATAGAATTCTCTCAATCCCTTTTGCTTTGCCTGATATTTGTCCCAATTTTTCTGTACAGGAATTTTCTTTACAGTGCTGGGTGTAATAATGTTTATCCCTGGGTTCTACTACACAAGAATAGCATATTATGCTTACAAAGGGTATCAGGGATTCTCTTTTTCCAACATCCCTCCTATCTGAAGAAGCAGTGGCCAACCTTGTTGGATTGTCTCATCCAGTGACCCTTCTTATAAAGGAAACATACTTTCTATCTTTTCCTTGTCATTTTCCTTTTCTTTCTTTATACCCCTTGTAGAGTGGAGAAGCAGTTGTACATATGAACACCACCATAATGAGAAACCATGATATCATGGCGTTGTCACCTGAGAAGTTGCCCATTATGTGATTATGTTGAACTATCAGCCTATCACACTTTGCTACTGCATGCGTTTCTGTTGTCAAACATTATCAAGACAGTTTAATGCCATGCCATTCTGTCTCTGTTGGTTCTTGGATTCTTAAAAGTATCAGGATGGCAGCTTATGATGTCGAACAGCTTACCCTTCTTTAAATGGGCTATTTAGTGGAAGGACAGTTTAATTAAGTTTATCCATCTTGCGTAGGAGTGTATTGGACCGGGTTGTTTACCAATATGTAGGAGATCGTTCACCGTCTTCACCATACAATCTCTCTCCGTACCATAAAATCTCCTTCCATCCTCTCTAAGCTTAAATATCGAGCAGATGACGACGTGAGACCTTGACTAATCTCTAAATCTCACGGGCGGTTTCCACTTTCGCCTCGGTGATGCTGCCATCTTTGAAGTGCAGCGCAACACCATGCGTGGACCGGCAGAAGGCGCCACCGCTATTTCATCGCCAAGGTATGTCATCTTTGATATCCTCTCCTGGACGCCGGTGAAGTCCCTGTGTCGATTCCAGTGCGTGTCCAAGGGGTGGCGTGCTCTCGTTTCCGATCCGGCCTTCGTTGCCGCGCACAAGACCTGCGCCGGTCCGCACTTCCCTCGTCGCCAACTCCTTCCATGAGAAAGCCAGCAGAGGTCACGACACGCAGCTGATGGACATGGGTGGCAAGGTCGTGATGGTGATCAAGGGTGCAGGTGCCTTTTGGACGCTCTGCCTGACCCTCGATGACCACGTATGCGTCACTTGTGATAATTCCGCAGCCCATGTGATCAATCTGGCTACTGGGAAGGTATGTTGCTGACTGCCCGAAACTGGATAGAGCGCGCGCTACACCTTCGGCGTCGCCCGCGCCGCCCCGTCTGGTACTTACAAGGTGGTCCGCCACATCGACCGCTATGTGAACGACCATCAACAAACCTGTGAGGTTCTCACGTTAGGAGACGACGCCGGTTGGAGGCAGACGCAGTCGCCCCCAACTCTAGTCTCCGCCGGCTATTGCCAGGGTTCCGTCGTCACACAGTCAATGGCGTCATGCATGCACTTCCTTCACAACTTGGTGGCACCGCAGCTACACGAGGACAATGTACTCCGCTTCGACCTCGAGAGTGAGAAATGGAAGAAGGCGATCGAAGGTCCACCGAGAGTGGATGACAAGTAGCTCAACGGCGCCCTGTGCGTAGTTCGACCAGAGATCTGCACGACAGACCATCTACGCACGAATATATGGCTCTTGATAGATTCCACCAAGGGCATCTGGTCAAGGCTTACACAGTCCCGATGACTCGAACCACCCATGTTGTGATGCCTTTGGGGTAATGCGTGATGGTCGAAAGCTACTCGTCTACCGCACACTTAATACTAACATAGAAGCCCTGATGTTGGAAGTCTACGATCCGCTCACTCGGACATGCACACACCCCATGAAGACGGTGTCAGCCTTTGCGGCTTAAACTCGGAGAGTTTTGTCTCGACCAAGATCTAGTGGTCGCCATAGCTGAATCCTCTCTCTGTATTTTCAAGTGTCTTTCTATTGACCGAATTATTGCGTTATGTTAGACCGAAGCAGAACGGCCAGATTATTAAGGTGACTCGCGGCACGGGTCACTACTATTATTTCAAAGATGTTTCACAAATAGTTGACATGTTTCATAATGTTTTGTGGTGTCACATATTTCAGACTAGCTGTTTCTGACATGTTTCAAAGATGTTTTACAAATAGTTTTTCTTTACGAACCAGCAGGAGCACTGTCATTCATTTATAGCTGAAGTAGAAAGAGTTCATCACAAAATGAGCCATTCTAGTTAGGATTCGGTGATTACAAAATAACGAAGTACTCGCTGCTGGCATCGCGACGTGGTATGACATAGGTGGTGGCTAATAAACGACAAGTTGTTGCCTCATGGATGATCTGCGCGAAATGCTCCTTATCTAAGAGTTCATTTTGAAAAATTCAGTGGTTGCACTCCTTCTAAATGTTCCGCCAAACATAAAGAAGTATGCCGCTTCGTTGCCTCCAATGCTCCTTAGAGGCCGCTTTTAGGAGCTTCTCCCACCATTCATTTGAAGAGGCAAGGGCCGGCAACGGCGGAGCAGCTTGTGCATCATTTACAAATAGTTTACACGTTCCATAAATGTTTAGTAGGTCTTTCGGACAAGTTTCATGTTGTTTCGTTTCATATAAACTGTATGCGTGTTTCGGAGAAGTCCAAGGTGTTTTATATAATTTAATGGATGTTTCATGATGTATAGTTATGTCTCAATGTGCTTCATCCGTGTTTCGGAGAAGTCCGAAGGCGATACTTCTGTCTCGTTACCAAACGATGTCATCTTTGACATCCACCCCAGGATGCCGGTCAAGTCCGTGTGCCGTTTCCGATGCGTGTCCAAGGAGTGGCTCACCCTGATCTCTGACACAGCCTTCGTTGCCAAGCATAGGTCCCGCGCCGAGCCGCTCCTCGTTGCCAGCTACTCCGACGAAGAGCCCGGCAAACACTTCGGCCTGCAGCTGATGGACATGGATGGCAACATCGTGAGGGTGATCAAGGGCTTAGGTGCCTTTCTGACGTTCCGTCCGAGCCTAGACGACCTCAGCTGCCTCACTAGCTATTATTCTGTCGCCCACGTGATCGATCTGGCCACCAAGGAGGTGCTGGTGACCTTCCCAACATTGGACGAGAGCGTGCAATACGCCATCGGCTTCGACCCTGCCGTCCCATCCAGCTCGTACAAGGTGGTCCGCCTCATCGAACACGGCGGTCATGACCAGCAAACCTGCAAGGTTCTCACGGTAGGAGATGGCACCGGGGGGAGGCGGACGTGGTCGCCCCCAGCCCCAGTCTCTATCTACTTTGACAGCTCCGCTGTGACGCTCACTGGCGTCCTGCACTTCCTCCACAAGTACGCAACACCGCACCCTCCCGCGCACAATGTACTCTGCTTCGACCTCGAGAGCGAGGAGTGGAACAAGGTGATGAAAGGCCCACTAAAACTGGACGACAAGCTGTGGAGCAAGATGGGGAAAATCCGCATAACCAAGCTCAACGCCGCCCTGTGCATGATCCAACCGGAGGCGTTGAGGACTGACCATCCATGCGCATACATATGGCTCCTGACTGATTTCGACAATGGCATCTGGGTCAATACGTACACGACCCCAATGGCCCCGACCGCTGCTGATATTGTGGTTCCTTTGAGGGTCGTGCCTGGCGGTGGAAAGCTGCTCTTCTACTACTTTCTTAGATCCAAAATTGTGCCGGTGCTGCAAGTCTACGATCCCCAGGTCGGGACATGCATGGCTGCGATGAAGATGCTAGGAGATCTCTTTGGCGGAATCGGCCTTTGCAGCTTGCACTTGGAGTGTTTTCTGCCGGCCAACAAGATCTAGTGGCCGCCGTAGCTGAATCCTCCCTCTGCAACTCGGATATTTCCTTCAGACTTGCTCACTCTATTTCTCACTATTGAGAAGCCACCTCAGCCAAGTACATCCACAGCTAGTCATCAGACAACCTTCTCCTCTCATTCTTGGACATTGCACAGCAAGTTTAACTAGCTTCAGTTGGTTCTTGGACTAAATAACCTACACCTAAAGGAACCAAATACCAGAGGACTAGAAATATTGCCACAGCTCAAGGGCTACTTTGAATTGGTCTTCAGTCGGTGAAGGCTAACTTTAGTCTCGATTTACTGCATCGTCTTACATTGTTGTAAAAGGTAGCAAAATTCCAATGTAACCGACAACACCAATGCCATGAAGGGCACTCAGTTTTATCTTCGCTTACCAACACAAAGATGTCATTTGTCCATGTATGGGCTGCTTGGGTGAATATAAACTTTTTCTCTCTTAGAAATCAATAACACAAATAGAACAGTTGAGAAAAAGTGTTGTGAAAATAAATCATTTTGCCCCTTGCAAGTTGCAACATAGTTTAGTCTGTCTTTGGAAAGTTGCCCTACTTTGTCAGCTCCTAGGTATCGGGCCATTTTGGTAATTTTGGGCTGGACGAGGTCCAATAAAGGCCCAATTAGGGTGATCCACACGGCAGGCCCAGTGGCAACCAAGTAATTTCGCCTACACGGCTGCACTCGCCTATATACTCCCTCTCGCGCAAAACCCTAGCGCCGCCGCCGCCCCCGAAGCCACCCGCCTCCTCCTCCTACCTCGCTCGTCGCCTCCCTCCGTGGTCGGTCGCCGGACGCGATGGCTCCCACCAAGAAGGCGGTACGAACTCTAGCCGATCATCCCTCCTTCTCCTCTGTGTTCGAGTTGAATTTGTTTCCGTTAATGTGGTGGTGGTTCTCTGATGTGTTTCGATTTCGATGCTGCAGAAGAAGAGCACGGAGAACATCAACAACAAGCTGCAACTGGTGATGAAGAGCGGCAAGTACACGCTCGGCTACAAGACCGTCCTCAAGACGCTGCGCAGCTCCAAGGGTATGGATCGATCGCTTCTCTGTTTTTGCTATGTTTCTCTCGGTTGGTTTGATCCTTTGCGGTGAATGATTTGTTAGTCTGTTCGTTTCCTGGATCAATATTGCAGAAATGCAGAATCATTCTGCTTACGGATCTGTGGTTTAGCTGTTAAGTAGAGTGGAGTGGTTAATGTTTTTCATGTGGTTGTTTGTGTGTGGAAATGTGAGTCCTTGAGAAGTTGACCTCTAACTTTAGCTTTAAATAGATTACTTGTGGTAGCTCTTTGTGTAATAGGATGCTGATTTGGAGTTGTATTACAATGGTATGCACTATGTAGTTTATGTAGTTTGTATTGTTGGGCTTCTTTCGATTGTAGAATGAGACTGAAGGTTTACCTCTTTGGCTTGCTTTCGCCGCCTTTTTAGCAATGAATGCAGCGCCCTAGAACAATGATGCCACCCTCTTGATTAAAATACTTCTCCAATATCTATTCCATATCTGCAAGTAAATGGGAGAATATTTTTGAACTAGTTTCATGAGATGGAATGATTCCTAACCTTCTAGGCCATTTCAAAGTTGTTGTATGACTGCAGATTTGGAAATGTATTCTAATGTTCTGCAGTTTATGTTATGATATGCACCATAGTTTGTTGTGTTGGGAATTTGGATTGTAAAATGGGACTGAAGTTTACCTCTTTGGCTTGCTTTTGCCGTGCCTTAGTGATGAATACAGCGCCCTAAAACAATGCCAGCCTCTTGATTAAGACTTCTTCAAGATATCTTTCTTATCTGGGAGACAATGGAGGTTGATATATTTTTTGTTTGCTGATGTTGGACTTATTTTGTGTTCTGGAGTAATTTCAGGATATTTGTAATGTAGGATTTGGTAGGTGCCTAGCGCATTTCTGGTGAGTCATTGTACAGCTCTGCAGTCAGTTCTGTTGCATTCTTATCCAGTGGCGGAGCCACATGTAGACCTATTCCCACGGGTTTATTGATACTTAGGTGAAATAAAGAACGATGTTAAGAGATGTAGCAAATAATTTAAAAAAAGAGACCACTCACAGGTTATTCTGATGTACAATGAGATCCTAAATTATTGGGAGACTAGCTGGTTAAGATGGTTAGCTGGTTAAGCCACCGAACTCTTCAACGACAACTAGATTACCTCCCTTGCTCGCACTAACTCAATCCAGCTGCTCTTCGAATTCATTGACATTTGGTCTATACTACAAAATTTCTCACTACAGAGCAACACTCAGGATACAATCAGATGGCTTTGGACTCAGAACGGCACCTATTCGGCTAGCTCGTCATACCGTGCTCAATTTCACGGCTCCACCATAGGCTTTAAGTCGAAGAAGATTTGGAAAGCGGCTGCCGAGCCGAAATGTCAGTTATTTGCATGGTTGGTTCTCCATGGTAGAACACTCACTGCGGATGCCCTTGCTATACGGGGCTGGCCTCATGACCCAATCTGTAAACTTTGCGGAGCATCCCCGGAAACAGCTAACCATCTTTGTATGGAATGTCCGTTCACCCAAGCGATATGGGGGAGAATCTGTTCCTGGAACAATGACATCCACGCTCAAACTCCAACAGGTTTCTCAACTACAGACGAATGGTGGGAAGAACTCCTCAAACGGGCCACCAAGGATACAAAGCGCCGACAAAGTGGCCTCCTCATATTTGTTTGGTGGAATGTGTGGAAAGAGAGAAACAGACGTATTTTCAACAATGAGTCCATGAACAATGAGGAAGTCGTTTTTCTTACACGACAGGATATCATACAACACACCACGGCCTTCTCCCCATGGCCGGCCAGTAGCGAACCTCTCAGAGAGTAGTCTGCTTACTTATCCGCCACAGAAGAGACTTTAGCCAACTCGTCTTGGTTTGTTTTAGCCTCTAATGTACATATATCTTATTTAACTTCTTAATGGATGGCAGCACTCCTGCCGGGTTTTTTTGGAAAAAAGATGGTTCGTTGTGGTTAAAATTTCAGATGGACTGACATATATATTGATTTCCTTTTACATGTGACTCTTGTTCTAATAGTCTAATTTGTTTATGTTCAGGGAAGCTGATAATCCTCGCAAACAACTGCCCTCCGCTTAGGAAGTCTGAGATTGAGTACTACGCTATGTTGGCAAAAATTAGCGTGCATCATTTCCATGGAAGTAAGATTTCCATACCAAGTAATAAAGGGTTGTATGTGTTATATGTTTTGTGACACACTCATTAATGTGATTTTGGTCTTTCAGACAATGTTGATCTTGGAACTGCCTGCGGCAAGTACTACCGGGTGTGCTGTCTCAGCATCATTGATCCTGGTTCGTTGCTGCCCAAATTTCTTCCATTTCTTTTCATTTGCTCCTAGTAATAACCTCTCACTGAACGATTACTTCATGCTTCAGGTGACTCGGACATCATCAGTACCACTCCTGGCACCACCCAGTGAAGAGAGGAACCTTGCCTATTTAGTTGGGATGATGTATGGTTCAGTCGTGCTTACAAGACCAATGAACGATTGCTTGTTATCTTTGGTTATGTAGTTTTGCCGTGTTGAGTTGGAGCTGCCACACAGTTAATACTTGATATGGATATTTTGTAAGGCATTCCTATGGTTTTGTTTTATGAGATCCTTGTTTCCGTAATTCCGTTTGTTCCTGCGTTTTATTTACTGTTGCTGTTTAGCGGCCGTTTGAAGCAAAGCTTTCTTGTTCCACGGACGTGCATCGGTGATCGCTTCATTCTAGCCATGGAACGAGTCGTTTATTGCCTTTTTTGGTTTTGCATCTTGTGGAAGGAAAGTGAAATCGGTGTTGCTTGTACATTTGTACCCCTGCTTTTTTTTTATCGCCGATCCGCTTGCGCTTGCTGCTTTTTTAGCGTGGTTGCGCTGGGTACTATTGAAGCTAATGTTGGATAGAGTGAACGTAGTGAAAGAAAATAAGTTGCTCACATTTGGCTAATTTTGTCGAAAGATTTCATAAGTAAATACTGGAAAAGTATGCGCCTCGACCGACTGATCCAATACATTCATCGAACGTCTGCGTCGCCGTCCATCTCGAGTGATCCGACGGCTCAGGAGGACAGAAAGGAGCGGTGGGCAACCTTAACCTCGGCGGCCTTCTCGTCTCCACATATTTCTGTCCGCTTTCGATTCATCTTGCATGCTGCAGTCTCACTCATCTCTCTCTCTCTCTCTCCACTACTAGAGTTGCTGCCTTACCTCTCTGCCGCAGGCCATTGCTCCACCGGCCACCACGCCACTGTCCACACTGACCCTGTCGTGCTGCAATTTCCGCCGTGCCCGCGCGGCGTCCCAGCTGCCACGCCCAAACGGTGGCTGCCCCAACGATTTTGCTCATCCTGGCTGTCAGCTCCTCCACCGGCCAGCGCTGGTGGACTCGGAGGCCGGCGAGCGCCAATGGGCTCGAGTGGAGAGGCACCACAGGAGGACATGCGTACGGGAGAGAAGCGATGCATGTGATGTGAGGGTGTTGATGAATGAGGATTTTTCTCATGTTGCATAGGATCATTTTTTATGTTGAAATAGTTTTAATTTTTTGTCGAGGCTAGAAATAGATGTTGATAGATTACCATTTGGACCTAACTGAAATGGTTGAGATGAGATTAAGTGTGAATGATTTAATATAGCATAAATAGTAGTATAATTTTTTTAACATATAATATATTTTTTAATGCGAAGCATCGTACGCGCATTATGCTAATATCGTATTAAAAGATAACGTATAAAATATTGGTTAGGAAAGGAAAAGTTGATGAGACCAAAGAGCTGGATTTTGACATCTAATTGCTTTTAACATTGCTATGTTAGCGCGACAAGAATGTAGATTAAATATGCATCCTCAATCTTTATGTGCCCAAATCCTACAGGCGAAGTACTACCCAAACTGTTATGTTCTCATGTGCAACTAAAAAAGGGTATATCCTATGTTTGGAGGAGTATCTTAAAGGGTATCAAACTTTTGTGTAGGTGATCATTTGGCGGGTAGAAAATGGAAACCAAACTGATATTTGGGCTGATCCTTGGCTGCTAAGGAAGAAAGCAAGATTTGTCAAAACTACATGTGGTTCGGTCCTGATAACCAAGGTTAATGAGCTCATTGATCCTTCAAATGGTCAGTTGGGATTGAGACCTGGTGCAATAGACTTTCTGTTAAGAGGATGCTGAAACTATTTTGCAAATCCCAATTCGCGACGAGAAGGAAGATTCTATTGTATGGCACCCAGATATTAAAGGTTGTTTTTCTATCAAACTGGCCTATAAATGGCTTTTGTCAAACATGGAACAGGAGGATGGACAACAAGGCTACTCAGGAGGTGAGATTGTTACTTTCAATTGGAATCGAGTATGGGAATGCAAAATTTAAAATAAGATGAAGCATGTTTTTTGAAGATTTGCCCATAATAGTATGCCACTGACGCAAAATGTGAAGAGAAGAGGGGTTCACCTTGATACTATTTTCCCAACGTGTCATCGGCTAAACGAAGATGGAGGCCACATTTTCCTCAAATGCAAGTGTGTTCGGCAAGCGTGGCGTGTACTCGAACTGTAAGATGTTCATCTTCACCTTTTCATGTGTTCCTCGCTAGTATATGTCTTGGAGAAACTTAAAAACTTGAGGAAAAGAAGCAAACCACAACCCTGACTCTTTTATGGGTTTGGTGGATCACTCGTAATAAAGTTTTTGAGGGGAAAGGTTCTTTCCTGTTTTTTTTTGTCAGAAATTTTGTTAATGGTTTTGAATATTATCCCAAAAAAGAAATCAATCGGTACCATGACAATCTACACCAGAGCTGGAAACACCTGATGGAGAAATCATGAAGTTAAACTTTGATGGCTCCTTCTCTGAATAATCTGGACATGATGACGGGGAAGCTATTGTGAGAGACATTGATGGATGTCTAAGAATGATGGCAAATGGGAAGCTTCATGACTTCTAGGACCCATTCCAAGCGGAAGCAATGGCTTGGCGTGTTTCAATGCTATGAAAGCTGCAGTTGATCTCGGTATAGGAAGAATTATTCTGGAAATATATATCCAAAATCTGAAGACTGCTTTGTTGGAAGAGAGGTAGACGCACCACCCCATGCCATCCCTGCAGCCGATGGACATCAAAGGCAACGTCGTGAGGGTGATCAAGGGCACAAGTGATTGTTGGACGTCCTATACGAGCATCGACAACCTCATTTGCGTGACCTACGGCAACTATACTGCCGACGCCTGCGTGATCGATCTAGCCACCGGGGAGAAGCTCCTGTCCTGCTTGAGATTAGACGAGGGAGGGCATGGTTTTGCGGACATGTGGGAGGACTACTTGCACTTTGGCCTCGGACGAGCCGCCAAGTTAGGCGCATACAATGTCTTGCGCCTTATCATCCGCTTGATGAACAGCCACGCCCAGCAGATCTGCGAGGTCCTCACGTTAGGAGACGGCGTCGGCCGGAGGCAAACGCGGTCACACCGAACCCTAGTCTCCTGCTATAAGCATAGCTCCGGCGCCAAAGTCAATGGCGTCTTGCACTTCTTGACTAGGGACGAGGACAACATACTCTACTTCGACGTCGAGAGCGAGGAGTGGAAGAAGGTGATCAAAGGCCCAATGAAGGTCGTTCGCCACGAGGGGACAATCAGCATAGCCGAGCTCAATGATGCCTTGTGCATGCTTCAGATGGAGGCGTACATGACTGACATATGGCTATTGACTGATTTTGACAAGAGCATCTGGGTCAAGGCGTATGAGATCCCGATGGACCAGACTGTTGAATTTGTGATGCCTTGAGGGTGTGATACGTGATGGTGAAAAGCTGCTCTTCTACTACTTCTCTTGTTACATGTCAACACAGCTGGTGCTACAAGTATACGATTTGTCGGTTGGAGGTAGATTGGTTTTAATCAATTCTGTCCTCTCTAGTTTGCCTATGTTTTTGATCTCCTTCTTTGAGGTCCCGGTTGGAGTTCAGAAGCGCCTTGACTTTTATCGCTCTAGATTTTATTGGCAGAGCGATGAGCAAAAAAGAAAATATAGGCTAACTAAATGGACTTGCTGCTGTCGTCTTAAGGGCCAAGGTGGGCTAGGCATTCTTAATTTAAAACAACAAAATAGAACTTTGCTTTGTAAATGGCTCTTTAAACTCTCAAATGAGGATGGTACGTGGCAAAGTCTCTTTAGAAAAAAGTACCTTAGATTTAAACCGTTATCCCAAGTCGTCTCTAAGCTGGGGGATTCTCAATTCTGGTCTGGCCTTATGGGAGTTAAGGACATGTTCTTCCCTCTTTGTCGCTCTCAAATTGGTAATGGTTGTCAAACGAGATTCTGGGAAGCTGTTTGGTTTGGGTTTACCCCTTTGAAAGACAAATTTTCACAATTATTTTATGTGGCCCAAAATAAACATGTCACGGTGGCATCGATCTTTCAGTCTACACCACTAAATTTATCTTTTCGACAAGCGATTGTTGGGCCTAAGTTGGTGGAGTGGAATAATTTGATGATAGATATTGTAGAGTTCACGGTTTCTGGGAACCGGGATAGAGTCATTTGGGGTTTAAATCCTAATGGACAGTTCTCTGTTAAGTCTATGTATCATTTCCTAATGAACAATAATGCCCAGTTCCGTCATAAGCACTTTTGGAAATTGATAGTGCCTCTCAAAACTAGGATTTTTCTTTGGTACCTAGGTAGAGGAGTCGTTCTCACAAAAGATAAATTGATTAAACGAAACTGGAATAGATGTCCTAAGTGTTGCTTTTATCCTCAGAACGAAACCATCCAACATCTATTTTTTGACTGTCATGTCGCTCAGTTTTGTTTGCGGGTGGTAGAGCTAGCCTTTAACTTGTTACCTCCTCACTATTACTGATATGGTGGGGAATTGGTACTGTAATATTGATGATAATATCAGAGATCGAGTTTTCATTGGCGTCCTTGCTCTCTGTTCGGCTATTTGGCTTTGCCGTAATGATGTAATTTTTGATCAAAAGTTCTTTTACCATCCAAATCAGGTGATGTTCATATGCATACATCTTCTGCGTTCATGGATTCCACTACAGCAGGAGGATCAACGACCATCTTTAGAGACTGGAAGCAACCTATTGAAACAGGTGGTGCTTCATTTATTCTCGTCTAATGCTTGGCGGCAGTTACCCAAAATTAGTGCTGCTAGTGCTCCATATAGGACACCTTGTTTAGTTCTGCCGTGTACTACCTTGGGAGGTTTATCGTATGATTCATTTTGTTTTCTTGTGACTAACTGTGTATGTGTCTGGTGACTATGTTCGTTGGCTGTGTGCATCTTGATATGCAGAGACTGAAAATAATATAATTCTTTCTTTGTCTAAAAAACAAGTATATGATCCCCATAACGGGACATGCACGGATGCAATGAAGACGCCGGAAACCTCGTCGGCAAAATCTGCATTTGCAGCTCGCACTCGTATCTTGTCTCGGCCTAGATTTAGTGGCCAGCCCTACCTAACTGAGCCCTATCTGGTTTTTGAAGTATTTCTCTGATGGACCAAATGAATACTGGCCTTCCGTTAGAAAGAAGAATGCAAGCTACGATTGTCAATGTCAATTTGTAAATGGGATTAGCTATGAACACTCAGGTGTTCTCTTGAGAACTAAAAGTTACATAAACAAAGCATATTAGAGAACAATTACACGCTTATAGGCCAGCTTGGCTTAACAGTTGTTGGTCGCAACAGTTATAAGTCACGAACTGTTAATAATATAAGGACCCGGACATCCAGGTTCAGCACCGAACTTCCGGCCTCCCCCGGCCTCCCTCCCATAATTTGTACTTTGAGAGGCCTAGAATAATAGTAGTATATTTATCCTTTGAAAAAAGAATATGTTTTTCATCCTTCAATTACTGTCTGAGTGTAGCTTTCATCTTTTAATTCTAGAACAACCTAAAATTAGTCCCACAACTATCAACAGTATAATTTTTATCTCTTAAAACAGTTTTGTCTATTCTTAAACGATTTTGAATAACGTGGCGCCTACATGTAGACCACGACATCGCCACGTGACTGACACGTCATCCATTTCCTTAAAAACAATCCATATGTTTACTAAAATATTTAGGAAACTTAGAAAAAATAAAAATTCCAGAAATTTATTGAAAATAAATTTCACCAATGAAAAAATATAAATAATTCATAAATCACAGAAAATGTAAAAATAACAAAAATTAAAAATTTTGATAAAAAAATTGATATTTTTTTAGGATTTTCTAAATTTTTAGATTTTTTATTTCCAATTTTTAAATAAATTTATGGCATATTATAAAGGAAATTTGTGACACATAATACACATGGTGATGATGTGGCATACACGTAGGCGCCACGTCATTGAACACCGCTTTGAAATGGGCAAAACCACTTTACGAGATGAAAATTGCACGATATTGGGAGTTGAAGGACCAACTTTGAGTGGTTCTAGAGTTGACGGATCTTAGGCAACAGTTGAATGATGAAAAACACATCATTTCCTTGTTCTTTTATACTTGAAGTAAAAAACAACCAACAACCCCACAAACCGATGTTACGGGAAAAGAAGATTTCATTACCCCACCTCTGCACTAACTAGCGATGCACACGTTCATAATTATTACAAAGGTTGCAAGTTATAACCAAAAGGTTGAGAAAATCGATAAAAAAAGAAGAAAAAAGGCATGCGAAGACAAAATACTGAACATATTATCCTGCCTAGGCAATGTCAGTGCAACCTCTACGCCGAGAGCTACCAGGAGATTGTCTATGCAAAAAGAACAGCTACACAATAATGAGAAGCAAGAGGGCCCAGTATTCAAAGTGACACCTCCAATGAAGGTCAAATCTAGGGTTTCACCCAAGGATCAAGTACCAGTGCTCCACAATAATGACTTAAAAGGAGGAAACACCGTAGAACGTCGGCGTCATCGGGTCCAACCAATGAAGGCCAACCTGGGACTTTCACGGTAGAAGTAGGTATGGAAGCTCGCACATCGCTAGACTAGCCAAAGAGTCTAGATCACCACTCCATGCCGCCATCCACTAGATCCCCCGGCCGATTGCTATCGGCACAGCCACGAAGTCCTAGCCGCACGCCATCTCCACTGGTTCATCTCTCCGCGAACAACAACGGATCGACTCGATTTTCGGCTTTACTAGAGAAGGGTCGCATCTCTATGGCTGCTGCCAAGAACAATGGCTATTTGCTAGAGACAAGTTGCACTTGGGGAGAGGCGGACATCAGCTAAAAATATTTGTCAAACTAGGCAGCCGCTGTGCAAACGGGGAGGGGGGGGGGCAGACAACCATACAAAGTTGTAGCCCGAACAGCCACGTCGTCACCACCTGTCGCAGTTGTTGAACCGCCGCGGTCTACGCCATGACAACACTAATATGTGCTGACATGTCGGTTAGATCGGCGTCGATACCACTGCAACACGTGCGCAGCCGATCCAACCAACCACCTCAAGCCAAAGACTACCACCCGCGTAGCCGCCTCCGAACGGTCTTTATCTACGCTGCCGGCAAGGAGCAGACCCGGAACAACCGACTAGACGCCGGTTGCCCTAAACTGATCGATCCAGTCATGCCAACGAAGCCAGCCGCCGCAGGCTCCGAGTACTCTCACCAGATCAGAGCCGTAACATCCACAAGCCGGCCACCAAGGTTGACCATCGCATCGCCATGGCCTCCGCGTATGCAGCTCCATCGCGAAAAGGGAGCACGACATTTACAGACGAGCAAGGAGCTCTCCCCCTCCCCTCCCCTCGCCGTCACAGCCCGCAATGGCGACACAGCGAGGGGAGGGAGGGAAGGAAGGGGGGCGGCGGTGGCTAGGGTTTGGCCCTAGCATGTCCGGCAGGAGGCGTCACGAGGGGCTGCAATAGGCCAACCCTCTGTCTCAAACCGCCTGATGTTATACATGAGTATCAGCATCATGATTTATTTTTGACATTTGAGAAACTTGGAATGAAAATATTTCTTATGATTTTCAACACTAACACTCTCTTGGGCAACGGACATGACGATTTCTTGGGTTTCAGCTAAGGCTGTGCCTCTCAGTCTAAAGCATCACATTGTTCGAAGCATCCACAATGTATTTCTAGATATGCGTAACAAGGTTATGGTCTAGCTTGGCAAGAACGCCACAATGTATGTTATCCCGGGTCTAGCTTCCCTCACAAGCTCTCTCCTTCCCTGCATGTCCCTTCCTCCTGGTAGGCCTAGTAGATTTTCCTTCTCTAGGACCGGTCCTTGGTGCTCGTTCCGGCACCCCTTCCAAATCTGCTCACTGTATAGGACCGGTTCTTTGCTAGAATGATTCTCTTCGTTGCCCCCTCTATTTCGTAAGTTGTGCGTGCTCTCGCATCTATACTACTATTCACTGAAGTAGAGAACGTCGACCAGCGATGCGAGGACTTCACGTCGGGAGACGGCGGCGGGCGCAGGAGTAGGAAAAGGGCCCGTCTCCTACTCAAACCGACTCGATGGTGTCACGATTCCTTGGCCCGGTCAATGGGGCCTCCATTTCCTGTCATGATACACCCAATCTTCAACTGATTTCTCTGACGCGAGATGAAACGGCTGACTACACGACCCAGCACGGGAACTTAACTACACGGGCATCATGAAGACGACGAGCGACTAAATGATGGAATCGGCCTTTTTGCTGGAAGCCTCGTCTACGGAATGTAAATCCTGAGTTGCATAACACATGCTTCAGTCATAGATTTCTACGGAATGTAAACCCGGAGTTGCATAATAATTCCTTGATTCTACGGAAATGTAAATCCAGAGTTGCATAATAATTGCTTGGTAACCTCAAAACAACAGAACGGCCCTTGATGCTAAACTGGCACTCAAAGATCGTCCTTGACTCCAATGTTCAAAAGTTTAGCCAGCTTTCTACTTTCATATGCTTCAACAGTATCTGCAATTTTTACATGAATAGTCAGCAAGTAGGGAGTCAGGATCGGTAGAGAGTCCATAGAAATCCTTTGCTGTAACTGATATGTGTACAAGAACAGTACCATCAGAACCTCCAATGTGCTTTCCATGAACAAAAACTTGAGGAACAGTTCGCCTGCCAACCACGTCAGATAAGGCATCCTGAATCTCCCAACCATCCTCTGTTTCACAACAAGAATAATTGGTCCATCATGGCAACATCAAAATGATCAGGGGTCTTAGCGTCACTAGTCTAAGAACAGTATGCATGGGTTCAAAAAGAAAAACAATATATGTTCAAGGGCTAAAACCAAGAAAAAAGGAATCATCAAACAGATATAACTGATTTTGCTTTATATCATAAATGGGATCAAACGGACAGGAAAAAAGGATGCATCTTTAGTGCTCTTACACCTTACTTATTCCATCAGTTTGCTTATGTCCACTGTCCAGTTTGCTCACTTTTTTAACCTATTATCTGGTAACCTTATTGCTTCACAGTGTCCTGCCCTTCTTCATCTGTTGTGTCAATATGTGATAACATTCTAGAAAACCAAATGTATCCCATAGGTACACCCTGGTTAGCTTAATGGAACTGTGAAACTTTCAGCAAGGAAAAAATATGGCAGACGCTGATGACATGTACTCAGATTACCAGAATATCAGAACAAAGGACATTATAGTCAATATAGAAGAAAATATCTTCTATAAATGGACAAACAAATAGCATAAGGAAATCTCAAATAATTACATATAACAAACTAACAAACATAATATGAAAATGAATGTAAAACAGACCTCGCTGATCGAGCTCCACAACATATGGCTCCTTCCTCAATTGAAGTTCCTTGAACACAGCCTTCGCTCTTCTACAATACCTGCAAAATTGAGTACATCTGTAAGATAGAGTTACCTCTGCCAGTACAATAACAATAACATGCGGCTAAGGATCGCAAGTTTGGTTGTGAAACTATAAGGCATCATCTTCATACATTCATTGTTCATATCATCTGACTATATCAGTACCTTTGCGTCTCCACAAGTGTTTGAGTATTCAACTATATAAAGATAGAGCTTAGAGCAAGTCCAGCAAGCCCCCAAGCGCCTCCCCGATCCCTAAAATAGGGGAGGAAGTCAGAAAACTTGCCTCCAGCAAGCCCCCGATTGCCTCCCCTACTATCGGGGCTCCCCTAAATCGCGCTCTCTCTCCCCTACCTTTCGGGGCTCCCCGATCCCTCCCCGATCCGCTCGACCACGCCAACGGCTCCCTCCACCACGCTCCGGAAGTGTCCTTCCCGCCACCACGCTGGAGTGCGTCGACGGCGTCGCCAGCGCCGGCGGCGAGGCAGAGGACGCGGGAGGAGCCGGCGAGGGGATGGAGGTGGCCGGGGAAGGCGGGGGAGGCCTGGGAAGGCGGAGGAGGCCGGGGAAGGCGGCGGCGGCGGAGCCCGGGGTAGGCGGGGGAGGCCTGGGAAGGCGGAGGAGGCCGGGGAAGGCGGCGGCGGCGGAGCCCGGGGTAGGCGGGGGAGGCCTGGGAAGGCGGCGGCGGCGGAGCCCGGGGTAGGCGGGGGAGGCCTGGGAAGGCGGAGGAGGCCGGGGAAGGCGGCGGCGGCGGAGCCCGGGGTAGGCGGAGGCGGCGGAGCCCGGGGAAGGAGCTACGGGGGAGATGGAGATGGGGTAGGGGGCGGCGGCGGTGGGGAGGTATATCACCCGCCCCCCACCGATCCAGCGCAAATGGGCCGTGGCCCATTAGGGTGGAAGAGCCGGCCGGCAGAGAAAAGAAGAAAAGAAAGAAAAAGGAGGAAGGAAAAGAAAAAAGGAAATGGAGGAGGAAAAAATAAGAAAAGAAAGTAAAAAGAGGAAGGAAAAGAAAAAAGGAAATGGAGGAGGAAAAAAGAAGAAAAGAAAGAAAAAGGAGGAAGGAAAAGAAAAAAGGAAATGGAGGAGGAAAAAAAGAAAAGGAGAAAGGAAAATTTTAGTTATAAAATATCTATACTACCTTATAAAAGGGAGAGTTTTTCTTTTCTAACTCCACCCCACAAATCGTACCCAGATCTCTCACATCCGTCTGATCCAACACATCTAAAGGCTATTATGAGTTTGATGGTCTACCAATCTAATGGCTAATATTACTTTGATGGTCTGCCACCTAAGAATTACCCACCATGCCATTCACTTAAAGTTGATAGTAATTACCCACCATTGCCCTTACTTAAAGTTGATAGTAATTATCCACCATTGCCACTGCTATACCCTCCAGCGTTCCTTTCTCCCGAATATGCGCCACGCGTGGCTGCCGCGCCCACGCCACGCTTTGGCCGTGCGCGTGCGCCACTTCCGTTGTCTTCTTCGATGCGATGCAGTATAGATTGCGTTGCACGTGTATACGTTTAGGTTCCGACGTCATGGCGCTATCGAGGACCACGCCGCCCTCCCCCTACTACCTGACGATCTCCGCTGCCTCCTCCTCCACACTAACCTCCCCCGTGCGAGCCTCCATCTCGCGCACGCAGCCACGCAACGGAGGGCGTGATGCCGCCGCTACCGGTGATCTCCTCCTCCTCGCACGGCCCCACCACCACCACCAACCGAAAAAGCTCACGCACCAGTAGAAGCTGTGCCGCATCAACGAAATTGACGCGTTGCTCACCGACCTCGGCACCGACGGCGTGTCCTCCTCGCTGCTGTAATCCAGGACAATCCGTGATCCAGAAGATAGATTGGGCGACAAGCATTTGTATTGTGTCATTGGTTATATTCGATGATTGGGCGACAAGCATTTGTATTGTGTCATTGGTTATATTCGATTTTGTTTGACAATATATATTGATCATTCTTTAGTATTCCAGAGGAACAATGATATCCACTTTCTTTTTGCACCATCTCCATTTGTAAGTTATTTTAGCCATTTGAACATCATTGTTGGTAGAATGCATGTATGGATAGAAAATTATGTTTTATATTTTTTCACGTTTAATTTATGTTAATCAAGACGTGCGTTGCACGTGCACAATTACTAGTTGTTAAAATATATGTGAGTGGAATATAGGGGAGATGGTTTAGGGGAGCTGCTGGAGTTCAACAAATTTTAAGGGAGCATCTTTTTAGGGGAGTCCCCTATATGGAGTTTTAGGGGAGACATTTTAGGGGAGTTGCTGGACTTGCTCTTAGATCCTTTGCTTGCACTTGCAAGAATTCTGGTGAGCTAATCAGACTCAAGCTTTACATGGCAAATCAATCATTCTGATGTGATAGATTGATTATAGGACGTTTACAGGAGAGGGGCAAGACTTACCCCATAACCTTTTGATATGAAAGAGAAACCTGATTGAATTGACTATACCAGAACAACCAGAGCTACGTTTTATTCAGATCAAACAAGTAGAGTAAAAGTAACTACCACTTTCTCTTATCACCTAGTGTACCACGAACTGCAAAGCAGATAAGCAATTGGATCGCCACAAACCGACCCCAGTACCTCCCCGTTTCAGTATAGCACCAACCATTAGCGGCTGTCCCCAACTTCGTACGATTCAAATTCTGGTTTGACTACGAAACCAAGATCCCCTCTGGTTACAGCCGTAACCAGACAATTTTGACCAACACAGGGAGCTAAATCACTAAGACATGCCACCAGATCTTCTACAGCTTCACGATTAGATCGGCGCAACCTCAGAGCAACTACACCCAAACCCTAGAGGGGCAATTCATCGGCGCATATCGATGCTGAGCTAGAGACGAGAAGGGAGGCCGTACGGGCAGTAGGATTTGGAGAAGATGACGACGTCGTGGGAGGAGACGGTGGACTTCACGAAGGCCGACTTGGGCGCCGACTCCGAGGCGGACCCGAAAGCCGCGAGGGCGATGAACGCGGCGGCGGCCGCCGCCAAGCCGAACCGCCGGTACAGCACCGCTGCCGCCATCGTGTTCCGCCGCCGGCGAGGTCGAGATCGGCGAGATAGTTTTGGTGTTCTGGGGGGAGATCGTACTGGTTACTGGTTCTGACGAGTCGTTCCAGTGGCCTTTTCATAGCTTGTGCCGCCCGCATGGCTCGATAGATACGTCTTCAGTCTCGAGTTACGTATTCACACAACACGCATTACGGACTGGATCGTGTAAAGCTAGTGAAGTGCGCCTTCAGTGGTTTTCCTAAACAGCTTGCTCGGTGTGTCCTAGGGGTACTACTTACTACTCTGGGAGCAAAATGCTGGCTGGAGATGTGAATTACTGAACTGCAAAACGCATGGTTTTCTTCTCTTCTGATATATTGCAGAAACAGAACTGCAGAAACAATCACCTACTAAAATCCAAAAATGCTTTAATCTTTGATAGAAATCGGAAGAAATCAAGAACAAAACATAACTTTCTACTCAAAAAGATATACATTAAAAAGAAGAGAAGCACAAGCTCTCATGAATCATGTCTCAACTATGTTTCCACGAGCTGGGTTTCGGGTCCAAGACAAGGGATGCATAGATCAGCTCGTTCCACGCGTCCGGCACGCCGGGGAGGCACCAGTGGCTGCAGTCCTGCTTCCTCCTTGACACCTTCTTGGCCTCCGCCGCCTTGCCGTACACTGACGGGTGTCCGTCCTTGCGGAAGTTTGTCAGCTTCGTCACGTTCAGCACCCGCACCGGGAACCGCATCGCCCCGATCACCTCCTCCGCGATCCTCATCTTCGGTGGGTAGCTGTCCACCACGGCTCCCCTGAGGGTCGGCTCCGTCTCCCCGTTGCACGACCCGCCCGAGTCCCAGTCCCCTCCCCTGCAAAGCCAAAGCAAAAACCTGTCACGCTCTCTCGAGCTCGATCGAACTGAACCGGTGTTGCAAGGGTTGAACTGGTCAGTGTACCTGAAATGTGCTGTGGAGTATCCTCGGTAGAAGACGACGCTTTTCTTGGGGTCCATGTTCTTGTCGACCCAGCGCGCCCATGTCTTCAGGGCTCTCCTGTAAGCTTCCGTCGAGTCGAATTGCGGGTACAACGTATCGCCTTCTTTGTAGTAGTTCTTGCTGCAGGCAAACATTATTCATCTGTTTTATCAATTCAATCAATCGAGCAGTCGCGTTTGCGGCGTGCGTGCCTACCCCCTGGCCGTCTTGCCGTGCGTCCACCAGTGGCCGGTGTTGAAAACGAGGACGTCGACCTTCTTCCACCGGCCGGCCGTCTTGTCAATGCGGTCGATCTGGAGGATCGGGTTGGAGTTGCCCTGCCTGTTGAAGCGCACCCCTTCGCGGACCAGGAAATGCGACCGCACGAACTCCACGGTGCAGTCGTAATCCTACAATTTGATTGTCCAGTGAGCTTAATTAATTGCCAACATGAATTGATGCAGGCTAATTTGCGGAACTAGCTAGAATCATCACTCTAATTAATTACCAAGAACTTGAAGACGAAGTAGCCTCTGCCCTTGGAGATCCGGTACCCGTGCGTCTCCAGCATCCTGGACTTGTCGGGGAGCGCCTCGCGCAGGATACAGAGCATGGACTCGAACTGGTTCCGGTTCATGGAGTCGCCGACGAGCATCAGCCGCCTGCCCCGCAGCCTCGCCAGGAAGTCCGTCGCGTTGAACCTATGGTAGTGGAGGTGGACGACCCAATGAGCGAATCAGCGATGGCCCGAGGATCGATCATCGGAGTCGCCGTGATGGACGAATAGATGGATCCAGCGTGGACGACGGGGTACCTGGGGAGACTGCAGTGGCGCGGCGCCCAGCGCCACCGCGTATACCCGGCGTCCGGCCGCCCGTTCGACGCGCAGGCGTACGCCTCGTCCACGTACGGGCACGTGCCCGGCTCGTACAGCGGCCGCGCCTCCTCGTCCCGGACCCACTCCCCGTCATACACGTCACACTTTTGGCCTGACTTATCGCCGGCCGTCTCGAGCGGTGGCGTGGGAGGCGGCGGAGGAGGAGGTGAAGTTTGTGTCGGCGGTGGCGGGGATGGCGGCGGCTGAGAAGGTGACGTTTGTGTTGGCGGGGGCGGGGATGGCGGCGGCTGAGAAGATGGTGACGTTCGTGTCTTCGGTGGCGGCGGCGGCGGTGATGGAGGTGGGATGTGAGGGGGTGGGGACGACGGGATCCAGCTGAGGTGGTGGAAGGACAGCGCCTTCGGAGAGGAGGTGGCGGGACGGAGGAGGAGGGGGAGGGTGAGAGGGAGGAGGAAGGGGACGGAGACAAAGGCAACAAGCGGGAGCGCGAGGCGCCACGGGAGCCGCGGCGCAGACGGCATAGATCGGGGGAAGCAGTCACCGGAGGAGTGGTGGGGCTGTGATGGCGTGAGGTGAGGCCTCCGGCCTGCCGGAGAAGCGAGAAGGTGATGGATCCGGCGGGCGAGTGGCGTGGCGGGAAACGCGCGCGTCAGTCGCAAAAAAATCCTATACGACCCGGGTCGTACGTGCGACCCGGCCGCACGCCGTCGCTGCCAGGCGGCACCCCCTGCGCTCCGCGGCCCGTGTGAGAGGAGGGCCGTCGCTGCAGGCGGGCCCGGGTCGTATAGGATTTCCTTCCGCGTCAGTTACGTCTGTGCTTCGGATGTCATGTCAGAACGAGCAGTGGGAGCTTAGAATTTGTGTGCCCTTTATTGGCTGCTCTGCTGCGCATCGGACGCGCCGGTCGTAGTGGGCCGGGAGAAAGCAGGCCGAGCTGGGCTCACTGCTCCGAGAAATTCGTCCCTTTTTCCGCCTGTCAATGAAACGCTTGACTTGGCTCCGCCATACCAGAGGGAGAAGAAACCCTACCCGCGCTAGGGGGAGATCACCACAAGAGAAAAGCACCTTCGTTGTTCCGCCACTGGTCTCTCTTCCCTCTTCTCTGATGTTCTCGTCAGTGTTGAGTAGGTGAGGAGCCATTGATTTCTCGAAATATTTTTAAAATTTTGTAGAATGATATGTTTTTTCCTAGGTAAATTTTTCTGCTTATGTTCGTCTTCAGCGAGTTCTTGGTCGGATTTATTTACTTGTGATATGTTACTAACTCACCTAGTGACAATGGGATGTCTACACGGGAAGTTGACACGAGCTGGGTGCAAATAAATCCCCTCTTATTTTCTTTCAATAAACAATACCATTGCTAGAGTTTAGCTCCCACACATCAATAGAGATCATCAAAAGTTTATTTTCCGTTGTTGGCAATCAAGACAAGTTCATAAAGTAAGGAGTTGATAGTAAGAAAGATGACGAAGTCTGGTACATTCATCAATCCATGCATGGACTTGATGGTATCATGATGTCCCTTTTTTGCTTATTCAATTATCTACATGAATCAGAGGATTTTTCTCAAAAGAAAATTTATCCGTGATACCGGCAATCATTTTGCCTACATGCATGGGCTAGTCTATTAGGGTGCATTTGGTTGAGTGGATGGAGGTGGGATGGGAGATGGCCATCCATTTTTTTGAGGGATATGGGGTGTTTGGTTGGGTGGATGGGGTGGATATCCACCCCAGAGGAATATTCTCCTCATATGCTGGATGGAGAGGTCCTGCCAATTCCACCAGATGGGCTCATCCTAATTTTTATTAATCGTGCTTAACCTTGCTAATCACGATTTTTTTTGCTAATCGTGCTTTTGCTAATTTTTTCCCCGGATCCGGCCGCTCCCTGCCCGAGCTCCGGCCACCACCCACCCGAGGAAGAAGCCGCCGCCCCCCGCCGGCCGGCCCGAGCTCCGCCCCGTCGCTGGCCGGCCTGAGCTCCCGCCCCCTCCCGAGATCCGCCCCGCCAGCCACCGCCCTACCTCGGCCCCGCCCGCCTCGCCGGCCCCCCCCCGAGCTCCGCCCCGTCGCCGGCCGGCTCGAGCTCCCGCCCCTTCCCGAGATCCGCCTCGCCGGCCACCGCCCTAGCTCCGCCCCGCCGGCCCCGCCGACCACCGCCCGGAGCTCCGTCCGCCGCCCACCCGAGGAAGAAGCCGCCGGTGACAGAGAGAGAGAGAGAGAGGGGGAGGGATTAGGAAAAATAGTCACTGACATATGGGCCCGCATGTCAGTGGCTCATCCAGTTGGATCTATCTAATTTTAGCCAAACACAAAATTGATCCATCCAGTCCACTTCAATCCACTGAACCAAACAAAAAAATAGTTCACCCCATCCCAAAAAATTGAATGGGCTCATCCCATCCCACCTCGCCCCTCAACCAAATGCACCCTTAATGTTCTCCACCGGCGAGACTACGACAGTGATGGGTGGGGTTATGACTGGGAGGGGGAAGAGGGCAGCGTGCCCACTTGGGTATCGCTCACCCCCTCCTGGTTGTAGAGGGAGACTGGGACGACAGAGCACTGATGATGGGTGCTAGTGGCAGGTGATGGAGGAAGGAAGAGGACGACGACATAACAATCAATTGAGTGTTAAGTAGACGGGCTTGGCGGCAGTTGAGGAGAGCCCCGGAGCTTGTTGGAGCGGAGGGCGACACACTGAAGAATTGGAAAAGGGAGACGGAAAAGAAACAAAGAAGGATCACGAAGAAAGTGATAGTGGGTCGTGTGGTGGTGGATGGCTTTGATGCTTGAAATTGTTGTCCCTGTCACACGGCCAACTGGGAGACGACCCACGGAAGCAATAAAGACAAGCTGACACACACACTCTTAATTCGTAGACTCCCTTAAAGAAAACCACAACTCGTAGACAGGCACAATGCTGGACTGCTAGTAGCCGACTTTTTTTATAAATATTAATTTTAAAAATAAAAATTCGAGATCTATATGTCTGTAATCGAAAATTTTGAAAATATAACCCTGTCGGCCAACGGTGGGCAGAAAACGCACTTATTAGCCAACTGCTAACAGATAAGGCGTTATCGGCTAACGGTGGACCGATAACGTGCTATTGTTTGCGCACTTAACGATTTGGCGCCGAAAGCACTGTCGGGCCCGCTGTTCCCCCGTTATCGGCCAGCGGTGGAACGACATAGCCCTTATCATCCGACGGTTGGACGATAAGGGCCTCCCCCCTCTCCAGCACCCTCTTTTACGCGCGCGTGAACTCTGGGTCGTCTTTATGTCGTGTCCAGTCCACTGCAGCGCCTTTTTTGGGCTCTGGTCACTCGTGAATGCATCCAGTGCATCCCTGAGGCGCATCGCTCTCTATTTAATCACCCCTCACCTGTCTCTGCCTCCTACCGATTCATGAAAAATTAACAAATCGATAGAGAGGAGAGGGATTAGGGTTTGGAAGTGAGATCTCGACAGTGGAGCGCGTGTGAGGTAAATAGTTGCGTTATTCTTTTGTTTCGTTTCCTGAAAATAGTAACTATGCCGTATTGCAAAATCGTAGGAATGGCTTCATCTGGTGCTGACGAGATGCCGAAGCAGAAGTTGGTTGCCGACGTGCCCGCAGGTGTCGAAGTTCCCCTTTGCTGGTGCCAAGATCCGTGCAGACTCATGAAGTCGCAAGAGTTCTCGTACACGTACGGAAGAAGATTCTTCATGTGTGCTAACTATGACGAAGAGCCACCAAAGTTTGGCATGTTCAGACGGCGTGAAAGGGTAAAACTCGCACATACCCGCATTTCTAACACAATGCAATACTATGGTAACAGTCGTTTGCTTGCAGTCTCCACCTACTATATGTGACTACATACAGTGGCTGGACGTTACCCAATCGAAAGAGGCTAATGAAGAACTCATGTGGAAGGTTGGCTGTGCTCGAGGTCGGTTTCTGCAACGCATGCACGAGGAAGAGGAGGAGGAGAAGAGAAAGCGTTGGCAGGAGATGCAACGCAAAGAAAAGGAGGAGCGGAACGTCGAGCTGCGGAGGCACGTGAGGCCGAAAGGGCGAGGAAGCGCGAGATGGCGCGTCGCGTGAAGGAAGAAGGGGAGGAAGCTCACGCTCGTCGTATGAGGAAGGGAAAATATCCGAAAGGCCCTGAGTAGTTATTTCAATGTTCTATTAGGTTGTTCGGCTGTATGCGAATGTTATCATACCGTGTTGTCACGCCATGCGTAGTGCTGACAATGTTTCGAACTCTAGATTTCGAAGAAATAAATAAAGTGTTCCATGCAATTCAGTACAACTAAAGAGAGTCAAAATACAAAAGGAAATGGTGCGAGTTTATGGCTTAAAAAAAAACTAGTCCTGCTCGTCTCCCTGGTCAGGTCCTCCTGGGCCTCGCTGTGGTGCGGCGGGTGCGGCGGCTCTACGAGTACGAGGACGTGGCCTCTTGCGAGGGCCGGACAGTGTCAAGGGCTGTACCGGCCGTGGCTGACGGTGACCCCTGCTGTAAATCGGCTCAGCCGGCTGACGAGGTGGCGACTGCGTGACCTGCGTGGGTGGTGGCGGTGGAGTCTGAAATCCCGGGAAGTGAGGAACAACCCCTGAAGCGTCCGCTTGGCTCCACATGCCGCCGTAGTCAACAGTATCTGGTGAACCCGTAAACGCCATAACAGGAACCGTGTCACCTACAGTAAACGATCATATTTAGTAATATAATCCAAGAAAATAGTAAGACCATATTAGTAATACGGCTTTACCTGTAGTGTAGACCATCACAGACTGCGGATTGTACCAATACGAGCCACCCGCCTGCGTCGGGAGAGGTGGTGTAGGCTGGGGTGACGACTGTGGCTGGTGATGCCACGACGAGCTTCTCGCCTGCGTCGGGAGAGGTGGTGTAGGCTAGGGTGACGACTGTGGCTGGTGATGCCACGACGAGCCTCCCGCCTGCGTCGGGAGAGGTGGTGTAGGCTGGGGTGACGGCTGTGGCTGGTGATGCCACGACGAGCCTCCCGCCTGCGTCGAGAGAGGAGGATGTGGCTGGACTTGCGTCTGCGGCTGCCATGACGACGAGGACTGCCGTGGGGGATGGTGTGCATGACGACTAGACCGTCCAGTCTCGACGTCTGAAGCGCGCCCACAGGTCAAAGTCTCGTAGATCTTCCGTAGCTTGCCGTTGAGACGCTGCCACGTGGATCAATTATCGGATGGACTGATCTCAATCCCCATGTCAAGCCGGTTAAGGAGTGCGGCAACCTCCTCCTGAGCCTCCAGCGTCATCTGCGCCGGCAAATGCGAAAGGATTATTATTAGTTGCTCAGTTGCAAATGCAAAACAAAGAAAATCGTGACACTTATGGCGTGGCGCCTGACGCCAACAACAGAAGCGGTCGGGTAGTGATCCGATGTGCGGCCCTGCTGCATCTCATCTGGGTCGGCACGCGGTACGTAGTACAACCTCGTGCCGGAGCGGTACCACCGGAGGTACGCATCGTACTCGGCTGAGTTGAAGGCCGTGTCCTCTTGCTAGAGATCTGCGCTTGCCGTCGTCCACCGTTCGACAAACGGCGCAAGGTTTCGTGCCCAAGTTGTTGCCGTCTTGCTTCCACCCTGTCGGCTGTACCTACATTTCATGATTATTCGTACGAAGTGAGCAAAACAAATTACAATACTATTATCAGACCATAAAACCTTATATGTTCTTACCTGTGGATGTGAGGCTGAAGCGTGGGCGGTGCTGGGGGAGGACACAACTGGCGTTTGCCAAATTGCCGCATCACACGGTGCACAACGGTTACCTCCACAGTGACGTCGAACACTACGGTAGCCTTCGTCATCCAGTAGTCGAGGTCTCTGGTACACAAGGCTGAAATCCCGCCAGGCGCTCGTCGCGTCAACGCGTCTTCACTGTATGGCTCCCAAATCACCTGACTAGGGTGCAACGTATCGAACTGCGACGTGAAGGCCGGGTAGCAGTTCCTGACTTGTGCGCTAGCATATCGGACCTGTCGAGAATGAAAATAATTAATACAAAGGAAAAATGAAGTACTTCTGATCGAAACCATATTTAGTATAAAACTCACCCGTCTCTGTGTCCAGAGTGTCCCAAAAGTAGGCATGTCGATGAGGTCCCTGTGGTACTCCCTATCGTCGTACGGTACGTCGAACTGCACGTCTGGCCGTCCGATCGGGAACCGCTCGTACGACCAAAGCTGCAACAAAAGTGGGCAACCCAGTACCGCCGACTTCTCCGTGCGCTTGCTGCAAGCATTGCACATGGCTCTCAAAGTGGCGGCCAGGACAGCTGAACCCCAACTCCTCTGAACTATGTCCTCGCGGCAACATGCATCCGCGATCTCTCGCGCTATTCCGATGTAGCGAGCGTCCACAGTGTTGACGTGATTGGACGTGAACATCACCTTGTCGAAGAGCCACAAGACATACGCCTCTAGACAACGGTCAACCTGCTGCTCCGTAAGCACGACACCAGGGTAACCTAGCGCGCCGATCTACATGAAAATTTTAACATAAGAAATGAAATAAAATTTTAAAAGTAAGTTCGCAATGCATAACAAAGGCAAGCGGAGTTACCTGAAAGCTGCGCAACCACCGCCACATAGGGCCGTTTGCATCTCAGACCAACTCCTCGACCCCATGAGCAACACCTGCGAAACGGGCCACTATGTCCTCGTGCCAACCTACTGGAGTCTCCAACGTTCCAACTGCGGCTCCAGCCAACGGTAGGCCCAGCAAGAACGAGACGTCCTGCAGAGTAGGCGCCATCTCTCCCCAAGGAAAGTGTAGTGTGTGGGTTTCTGGCCTCCAACGGTCCACTAAGCAGGTGATCAGTGACCGGTTGTAACAAAAACGGCGAGACCGCTCATTGTACTGCTCTGTCGGCTCCTCGTCATCGTCATGTTGCGGCATGAGCCTCCACTCTGCCGCAGTAGCCTCAACCATCCGTGCCAGCGGTAGGAGACCCGCCCAAGCCAACCTGTGAAATAAGTACAGAACAACAAAATAAGCATCAAGTTATGTAGTAAAGATTACTTCAAACAACGTACGTAACTACGAGACACACCTGTCAACCCATTCTGGGTGTATCATCCAATCCTCCTGAGGCGTGCACGTGACGAGCATGGGGAGGTTTTGGCCCTCCTCCAGTAGCCTCCGGCGGTGTCGTATGTCAACCGTAGGGTCCAGATGACGATACGTCGCCATACCTGTGGTAATAATGGATTCGTAGAAATATAAACGTACCAGAAATGTACAAATATAAAACTTACACGAATTTCGAACTTACAAACTTAAGGATTCTTACACGAATTATGAGTTTACAAACGTAAGAATTCTTACGTGAATTACAAACTTACAGGAATACAAACTTACAGGAATACAAACTAACAGAAATACAAACTTACAGGAATACAAACACAATTTTAATTCAACACATAGGGAATAAATATGTTATTGTACGGAACAAACTAAGTTAAAAGTATATAGCATTTCAACGTTTTGCTGCTGCGCTTCCAGGCACTGATGTGCTAGCGCCACCTGAAGTATCCCCTTGGCCTTGTTTCTGTAAGTCAGGACAGTTTTTCATTCCGTGCCCATACCTTGAGCAATGCATGCACTGTCTAGTTGGACCACCAGCCTCCGATTGGTCCATGTCGTTACGAATATGACGAACCTGCCGTCGACCTCGTGCAACCCGGAGTAGTCTTAAATCTGGGATGTATTCCCTTTGAGCCTCGTCGACCTTGTTGAAGTTGCCAACCGCACGGAATCCACTTATCTCGCCGCTCCAAATATGGAGCACGGACTGCTTCAGATAGTAAGGTGACACGAACGAGATTGAGTCCATCCCAATTTGGCCACATGCAGCCAGCACATGAGAGCAAGGCAGGTGTAGCAGCTTGGGTTTGTTGCATGTGCACTTGCAAGTGGGCGTGTCTTCCATTCCAATTGTAACCTCATGCGTCTTCGTCTCGTTCGCAGCCCCGAAACCAGATTTATCCCTCAGGCGTACCTCGTACCTCCTTTCTAGATTCCCAATGCTGTAGACTGTGTGCCCCAATCCCTTTTGAATCTTATCCTCCATGTACTTCATGACCTTTGCACAGTACGGGGTCGCAGAAAAATTGTTCATATGCAGTGCAGCATTTCTGTACCTCTCTTGAAAGTACCTCACGGTGCCATGCATCGCACCCTCGACGATAGCAGTTAGAGGTAAACCCCGCTGCCCTCTAAGCACAAAGTTGTACACCTCCGCAAGGTTGGTGGTCATGATGTCGTACCTAGCGCCATGAGTGTCATGAAGCAGAGACCACTTCTCAGGCGGCTCTTTCTCTATCCACTGAGAGAAACTCTTTATTTATTTGGCCTTCCTCCTCCTCGTACCAGGAGGGTCAATTGCAGGAATAGCAGAAAGCTCCCGTGGCTCTTCTTCCAGGCTAAGTACCACATTTTTTTCTTGCGATCAATGATCTCGCTCTTAGTAAAGTCATCGAGCTTCCGCCACAAAGTTTTATACTTCCTCTCCTGGTTCTGCTTGCACAGCCTCTTAAACAGATTCATCAGGCGCTTGTTCCTAAACTGGCTAAAAAAAATTAGCCCCTAGATGGCGCATGCACCAACGGCTTTGCAGGTCCGGCCAAGGGTGATCTTCATCAGCCGTTGGCTCCTGGAGTGTCTTCACTGCTTTCAGTATACCAGGGTGCCTGTCGTGAATAACACATACGTTCTCCCGATTCTTCACTACTCCATGTTTGAGCTGCCTGAAGAACCATAACTAGCTTGAGAAGTTCTCACCCTCGACGAACGCCATCGCCAATGGCAAGATCTGATTGTTGCCGTCTACACCAATCGTCGTCAGTATCTGCCCCTTGTACTTGCCTGTCAGAAATGTCTCATCCACACACAGCACTGGACGACAATGCTTGAAAACTTCAATGCATGCACCGAAAGAGAAGAAAGCTCGGTTCAGCACTTTATAGCCTGGAAAATGCGGTTCACCGAGTGCTGAATATCAACATGTGTCCTTGGGTTCTGGAGGAGGAGTATATAAAGCAGCCGGTGTAGGTTATCGTACGAGTCATAGAAAGTGCCGAAGCGCATCTCCATGGCCTTCTTCTTAGCCCTCCAAGCCTGGCCATATGGGATTTCGTACTTGTACCTGCTCTTTATTACAACTTGTATGTGCTTTGCTTCCATGTCTTTCTTCTCCACTATCTCGCTGTACATCAGTTCTGCGATCAGAATGGATGTTAGATTCGGGTGACGCGCTAGGACATTGCTTCTGACGCAAGTGTGCGGCACGACGTTGGTCACGACCCAATTCACTTTATACTTGGGCACATGGGCGTGCACCTTGCTTTCGCAGCCATGAGCAGTACATGTTAAAGTTAAATTATTCGGAGAAGATATGTCGGTCCTGAAAATCCTCTGTGTGGACATGGCCCATTGCGTGACTGCATGCTTCAATTCTTTCTTGGTGGCATACATCGAACTAATTTGGATCTGGTTCTTGTTATATTCCCAACAAGAATCATGGCCATCATTCACACTCATGGCACCAAGAAGTTCCTGGTTCCATGCAATTGGAATCGGGGACGCATGAATGTTATCTTCTTCACCGCTATCTTCATCCACATCTTCAACCATTCCATCTTCATCTTCCTGTTCCATTACCTCCTGCATGCACTCGAAATCCACTTCTTCATCCGCCTGCCCCGTGGGAACTCTTTCTGCCGGTTGACTGCTCTGCCCAGCTTGCCAACCGAAATGAACTATCTCGTCCACCTGTGGTTCTGGATTGTTCTGCTCCGCTTCATACCCACCGCCTTCTGACCCGCCACCCTTCATGATGGCTTGCACTACTGCGACCGGAGGACTTTTTCTAGCATTGCAAACCCGCATCCACGATCTCCAGTCTCTAGTACTCTCGATCGGCAACAAGTCCCATTTAATATCAGTGCAAGACTTGGTAAACACTGCCTGAATGGTCACAGCATACAGTGCGGGATCCATGGAGAAGGTACGTGTAAGCCAATGATTGGCTTCCTTGAAGTTCAACCTTTCCGGATCGGAAATAGGCAAATCAACATGGCTAAATTCACTAAGATCAACCCCACTCCGATTTGATCGAACAACCCCAGGACCATAGTACACCGTCATATTTACTAACTCCGACATACCTGCCGTAAGATAAATTGACATCTTCGTCACGTACTCAGTAAAACATGTAGTTCTATTACGTCGCGCGACCGCTAAATTCTTTCGTGCTAAATGTAGGTCGAGTACACGCGTACAGCGTGTACAAGGGTGATCTGGAACACACCAGAGTTATCGACCGATAAATCGGGATAGAACTTTTAGCACAATAGAACGTAACGGTCAACACGAATACGAAATAATTAACCTAACTACATACTAATATTCTACGTCTCTAATAGTAGAACTAATTAGTTCGACCTTATTTAATAATAATTTTCCCCCATCGTCTAATCAATTATAGACCTAACTAAACTACGAGATTTAATTTGCATAATCTACATTTACATACATAACCTATAATGATATACAACCTAAATAATATAAATAATTCGTACTAAACAACCTAAATAATATTTCCATAATCAATACGTAATCTATATTTGCATAATATAAGTAACCTATACATAATCTATATTTGCATATTTCGTACTAAACAACCTAAATAATATAAGTAATTACAACTAATACGTACTAAACTAAAAAAATAAACTAATACCTAACTAATAAAATTTTAAAAAAATTACCGAAGATGCGGAGCTCGGCCTCCCCGAACTCACCTCCTCTTCTCTCTTTTCTTTCTCCCTTCCTTCTTCCTCTCCTCCTTCCTCCTTCTCCTTCTTCCTCTCCTCCTTCCTCCTTCCTCCTTCCCCTCCTCCTTCTTCCTCTCCTCCTTCCTCCTCCTTCCTCCTTCTCCTCCTCCTTCTTCCTCTCCTCCTTCCTCCTTCCCCTCCTCCTTCTTCCTCTCCTCCTTCTTCCTCTCCTCCTTCTTCCTCTCCTTTCCCTCCTCTCTTCTTTCTCCCGCTGGACTTCTGCGCACGCGCTCGGGTGAGGCACAAACGGGCGCACGACGCGACGCAAAGCAGGAAAGGAGAAATCACGGGCGCGCGACATAAAGGGCTGTCGTCCAACCGTGGGACGATAGCCGGTTATCGTTCGACCGTTGAACGACAGCGTGCTATCGTCCAACCGTTGGACGACAGCTGTCCCATCACGCGTCTTGTCGCCCTGTTCCGCGCGCTTTCGGTGCATTTTCGGTTACATATCGCACGACACCGCGTTATCGTCCCACGGTAAAACGACAACACCGTTTTCGTCCGACGGTCAAACGACGTGATGTTAGTTTTGTAATTTCTGAAATGAGAGCTATATATCTCGAATTTTTGTTTTAAAAATAATATTTATAAAAAAATTTCGCTAGTAGCCTGGTACTACTGTATCATCCTATTCGTCTCGCTCGTACGCGCAACTCCGCGATATGCGTGTACCGTGCTAGTACTACTCTAGCAGATTATATACAACGTTAATTCGCTCATTGCAAGTACTGAAGTCTTCTGCTGCATTGTCCTCTTCCTCTCGCTTGTTTCTCAATAGTCAATTCTCACGGGTCCATCCTGGTATGTCAGCACTTGTTCCTCAATAATCCTTCTCCTCTCACTTATTTCTCAATGATCAATTCTCTTAGTCTATTTAGTTCGAAGCCTAATCTTACCACACTTCGTCGCATTTCTAATCTTCCAAACTTGTTCCTCAATAATTCTTCTCCTCTCACTTCTTTCTCAATGGTCAATTATCTTAGTCTATTTAGTTGGAAGCCTAATCTTATCACACTTCGCATTTCTATTCTTCCAAATTTACCTAAAATTATTTAGTTCAATAAAATTGTTGCCCCATTTAGGCTAATCTTGCCAAATTTTTTTTGAAATCCATGACATACAGGACCAGTTGTCGAGAAAAATCTCATATAACATGTGACATGCATCATGCATCGTCCTAACTCAGTTAAACTTGTCTAACTCAGAGTGTGGAAGAGTTAGACAGTGTTAAGCTGCAAGCTAAGTTTGCAAGTCAAATAGGTCCATCACACTTCACCTCATTATATATACAACTGATGGTGGTATGTCAGTCCAAGGGCATGCACTATAATAGATAGCTTTCTCTATAAACATTTCGCAACATTTGAATAAAGCCAAGAAACATCTTGTACAACGTATTATCTCTAAGTATAAACCCATAGATTATAATTTTTTTGTAGGTTACACCGAGGCCGGGTCAACATGGCATGGATTAGCCAATAACAAATGCTCTCTTGTTTCTTTGGCTTCTCCTGCCCCTTGGCCTTATCTCCTCTCAAATCTATTTTCCACCCACCCACAGGCTCAACCTCATTGAAGAACTCCACCGCATATCTCCACAGCACCCCCTGGGATGGCATCCCCCTCACTTGGTCATCACCGTCATTGCACCGTCATGTTAAATCCGACAACCGTGGCTCATATCCAAAGGTTTCAAATCAATGCTATGCAGAATCAGTCAAATATGACATATGTGATGGCAGATCCAACTGTTGGTACTCATCTTCAACTACCACGATCGTCGCCTTGGTCATCATTGCATACTAAAGCCATCATCTCCAATTGTCGAATACCATCTTCATGTGTTGCATCCACATGAAGCAAGCAGAGAAAAAAAAGAAGAAAATAGAAGTGTCCAGGAGGGACGGCTACACTCCAATGTTGAGATGACCATCCCTTGTGTATTGGTTTCCTTGTCCCGGTCGTATCTACTCTTGCATGCACTAGACGACCTACATTCTCTATTGTGCTCTGTCTAGGATCTTAGGGTGTGGGGATCGAGGACGGGTAACATGCAATAGATGTAACATCAACAAAGTTCGTGCATGTCTCACCTGCACGTTACCAACTACCTCGTGTCGTGGACGTTTATATCTCTGTAAAGAAAAGCTAAAAAATGGGATCTCGCTCCAACAGGATCCCATGGTTGCTAGAGCTTGAGGTGGAGCCCAGCCACAACGCAAAGGCAGGAAAGAGAGGAGGTTGAATGGGAGAAAGATGGAAGGGACAGATACTAGCCAGGCGAGAGATCGAAGAAAATAAGATTCCGGCGGCCTATAAAACAGCCGCCACGACGCCCACAACGACGAGCGCCGCGCGAAACCACCTTCCGGTTCTGACACCGCCGTGCGCCGGCGCGCCGGCACCGCACCGGTACGTACTGCAAGACACAGCCGCGAACGCGGAGCGGAGCAGGACCCAGAAGGCGCTGTCCACCTGTCACCGCGGTACACCTCAGAGTCCCAGCCAACCGGAACCACGCCTCCCTCTACTCCAGGGTGGCGCGCGCGCGCACGCGTGGCAGGACGGAACCGGCACAACACTTTTGTCTGTTCTCTTCTCTTCTCGACTCCCAAGTCCCCAACCGGCAGGCACGTCCTTGTCATCATCATCTCGGCGCCCTGTCGCGTCGCTCTCCGTTCTTTTTTTCTCTGGTCGATTTCTTTGATTGGCCGGTACGTGGGCGGTGACCGACCCCTATGAATGGCACGGGACTATCCTAATCAAATCCTCATCCCCTTTCGGCTACGGCGAATTTTTGGTTGGAGTCCTGATGGATCATGGATGGCTCCGAGCCTCCGAACAGCTCAGCACCGCGGTGGCAACACAAACCGGCTGATTAATCTAGCGGCTTAATTAATTATTTGGGAGTATCAAACGAAGGTCATGGCATGACTTTGGTTAGAGCCTTTCTGTGCCTAGGCTGGCCACCGCGGCGAGTAAAGAGCTTCCTTTGATTGCACTTCTTCTGTAAGTGGAATCAGCAAAGGATGGTTTTCCTCGTATAGTTGGAACATTTCCAAGATTGTATCTCTAGAATGTGAACTCCTTGACGATACTCCCCTCATAGATGGAACCAGTAATGAAGTTTCCTCATATATTTGAAATATCCGTACAATTATATGAACTCTTTGATGATACTCCTTCTATATATGAAACCAATAATGAGTTTCCTCATATATCTGAAATATCACCATGATTGCAACTCTATAATGTGAACTCTTTGATGATACTCCTTCCATAGATGGAACCAATAATGAAGCTTCCTTGTATATTTGAAACTGAAAATCTAACACGCGACTGTTTACACGTTGGTCTTACGCAACAAAGAGTCGCGCGTGATCAGATGCGCTCGATCCATGCGCGAGGAGGAGGAGGAGGGAGAAAGGGAATGTCAGAAAGAAGGAAGGGAAGGAGAGGTGTTCACCATCATCGGATCATCGCACGGATACTCACCGTCACCAGACTTTGAAGGAGGAGGATTGGCCGCTGATGGGTTTCATAGGCACCCTCGGGGGCTCATCGACACCGGATTGGTAAAATCAGCGCCCCCTCCCCCTCGGGTTTAAAGGGATGGCCTAATCAAGGCGCCGGCGCTGGTAGATGGCTAGAGAAAGCCACATCTACCAGGAGGAGGAAGACGGAGGGGAGAGGGAAGGGGTCACACAATAAGGCGAACGAGCGGACATCGTGCTTCAGTCCCTTCCTATTTGAAATAACACCATATTTGCAGCTCTAGAATGTGAACTAACTTTTAGGAACCACCCGTCAGTCTGATGGTGAGGACGTATTGTGCACAATGCATTGATCTAGGTTCGATCCCTGGCAGTGGCATTTGCTGCCGGTTTGTGACACAATTTTAAGGAGAAAATAGAATGTGAACCTTACATGAATCACTTTTTGCGTCATATCGGTGCCTAGTCGTAAAGAAGATTTTGATGTAACGTGGTGGTATATAAACGGGAGACAAATGGTGTGCTGGTCTAGTTAAATTAAATACCATTTGAATCGTTGTCGAACTAGGTTAGACCACATTTCACGTCATGAGTTTAACACCAACACGTATACTAACTTTAGTGGCTTTCCGCGCCACCACTTATCACAGAACGGATGCTATTGTAAGATGGTGAATTGGTCTCTCACACATACGAAACGTAAAATGAATACCGATAGATACACAAAAGGTCAACCTTAAGAAATTGTGGATCACATAATGTATAAACCGCCATTTCGTGCATGGATTAGCTCTCATGGATTCTTCGTTTACTTATTCAGATTTCAGAGAATCCGAGTAAGCAATTGGAACTTTGAACCTTCAAGCTTTTTGACAAAATCCACCAGCCCCTCTCGTTTCCAACAGCCTACCATTAGCTTTAGCAAGCCTCCACCCTTTTCTACCAACTCTCTACGCCGTTCGCATCATCTAGGTATATCCAGCTCGTCAGAGTGGCAGCAACCAGCTAGGATAGCCACGGCACAATAACGGCGCAGCGAGAAAAGAAATTCGAAAATATATATAGCGCACAAACTCCCAAACAATTCCACCCTCCGCCACCTCGTCTCGTCGTCCTCCTCCTCCCTCTCCCCCTGCATAGTAGCGAGCACGCCTCGCCCTCGCGCACGCCCTCGCCTCGCCTCCAATAATTCGCCTCTTCCTCTTATTCAACCGCGTCATTAAGGATTAATCCGTAAAACCCACCTCGCTTTCGCTCCCCCGCGAAAACAATCCCTGTGCTAACGCCAGCGAGCCCGACCAAGCGCGCTAACGGCAACCAGCGACAGCAACCGGCTGGCTAGCTAGTCCTCCCCACGATTCGACCCAGGTGCGCGCGACCAAATCCCGTCTTTGCTAATCTTTTTTTTTATTTAGTGGAACGGGATGGGATTTGTTTAATGGTGGCTTGCGGGGTGGGCGGTTGTTAAGTTGGTCTGATCGTCGCGGGTTCCTGCCGTGCGGGGATTGCTCTGTCTGGGGTCGATCTGAGGTCGGGGTCATGGCAGCGCCGGGGTCCACGATCAAGGTATGGCTCGGATCTGGGGTGCGGGAATTCGTTCGGGGGGAGAGGCTTTTGTTTGTTGGTGCGTGTGTTTGTTGAGTTTTTGGGATATGGGAGGTATGGAATGTGCTGGTGAGGAATGGGTTTTAGTTGAGCGTGTCTCTGTGGCGGATGGATTCCCCTTTTGGCTTTGATTTCGATGGTGATCTGGGATCTGGTGATTTTGGCATTCTGCCTGGAGGTGGCCTGGTTTGGATTGGGAGAGCATTTGGGAGAAGCTGTTTGAAGCCTCGTCCTCCTGTGGAAGTAGAGTTTCCGTTGTTGTTTGTTTTGTCTTCGTCGTGAGTTGGATCCGAGTAGCGGAATTTTGATTGTGTTTGTGAGTGCTCATTTGCTATGTTTTTGCGTGAATCTCCAACTTGATGGCTTTGGTGTCGATTCGATTATCCGTCTTTGACTGAAGTCACGAGATTTGGCCACCAGGTTGGATTGTTTTGGAGCCAACGGTTTTATTAGGTTTATGTGCTCTGGAGCTTTGGGATCATAGGATTTTCTTCGTGCCTTTTGATTTTGTGTTTATTGAGCTGGACATGGATTGTTTGTCGGATCTTCGGATGTCAGGTTTAATAGTTTGGATTTTGCTTGGAGTTGCACAAAAACCGACACATTTCTTGGATTTTTGTTTTGACTCTTTAATGGGTTGATCAAATTCGGCCTCTGTTATCGGGGGAGCAGAAGGAGGTAGTTGCTTCAGTTTGCATATACCTTCACTCCTTCAGGCTTCAGCGTAAGGATATCTAAAACCTGGCGCTTCAATTTTCTTGATGCTAAAGTGAGTAGTGAGTGGGTTTTCAAAGATGTCCATACTCCATATACTGAGTCCATCAGTGCATCTTTGCGTATTGTTGCCACAGGCGGGCGCAGAGTCTGATTGAAGCAGCTTCATTGAATACCAGAGATGAGTTAAGATCTTGTCTTTGTTACGGACGCAGGAGGTTGATACTGCAAAGGATGAGTCACTCTGTCTGAAATTTGGTGAATTTTAACTGGCGATTTCAAATCTTAAGCTCGTGGCACTACATGGCCAATTGGATATGAGCAACTCTTGGTGTACGGTTGAAGCTCGTTGACATTAGATCTGATTGGACCCACGTGATCTTAGGATGTAGCTCTATGTCATGCCAACTCCTTAGTATTTTGGATGTTCAGTGTCTGTTGTTGGAGCTGGAACCAGTGTATTGGAGAAGGTCTGAGGTCTAGCAATTGCCAAACGTTCCGTTTCATCGTATGGAAATATGTCTTCTGCCCTTATTATGCACAAACTTTCAAGCTTTTGGTATTGTGTTGCTTTCAGTGAGCTGTTTGAATAGGAAACTTTTGTGTGCTTTGCTATTCATCAGTTGTTTGTCTCATTTGGGGTTTTTACTAGCTTAATCTATAAAGAATAATCAAATAATATTCTTTATGGATATTCTTGTTCATGATTTTTCAATGGGCTTGCCTTGAGCTGCAAAGCTTTCGTTCTTGCGTATAGAACTCTACTAAGTCGTGTATGAATTTTCTGTTTTCAGCACACATTCTCCTCTCTCTTGAAGCAAAAGCCACCCAAGACTACTCTGACCAAATCTAGGCCTACTATGGCGGTTTCAATGAGGGAAGTGGATCCTGTCTTTCAAGGGGCTGGTCAAAAGGAGTATCCTTCAGTTGCTAATTTTGTCACAGGGTTACATAATCATTTTCACTTGTCTTTCATATAATGTTTTATTCGAGGTATATCATATGTCTGCATCTGTTGTGCACTATTGTTCTAAATTAATGATGTATATCCTCCAATGGGAGATTTTTAGTACACATTGGCCAGCTACACATTTGATGAATGTTAGTCTGTGAGAGAATATTGCACTGAGAGTAAGTGAATATGTTAGGCTAGCATGGTGCTGCAATGCTTACATAACTACATTCAATTATGTTTCTTTATATGATGTTTGTTAACTTATCTGTGCATAGTTATTCTTAACAACCCTCAGCGGATTGGAAATATGGCGGATTGAAAAGTTACAAGCCGTTCCTGTTCCTAGGGAATCACATGGGAAATTTTTCACAGGAGATTCCTACATAATACTGAAGGTACTCTATCCTTTTCAAATTGTAGATGCGCATAAGTCCTGTACTTAGTTCTGTATGAAGAATTGTTCAGAGCTGTATGATGTCAACAGTGCAATTATTCTTATCCCTTAGATTTATATCTACCCTTAACCTCGCTACATCTTGATTTCTCCTGCTTCTTTTCTTATCATAGCGAAGCAATCCTTTATGCTGGAAGGAATTAGTTCTTGTTCTAATTTGTTTGATTCTTTCAGCATCTTGTTTATGCTATGTAATAATGATGATGGTAGTGTCATCATCATATTGGAGATATGTCACCCCTCTAGGAATTAAGTGTTCTGTTTGTAACGCTAACCAGAGTACAATCTATATGAATTAATTTATGTCATTCTGGAATTATGATTGATATTAATAATTATTTTGCCATTGGAACAGACATCTGCCCTTAAAAATGGTTCTTTTCGGCATGATATCCATTATTGGCTTGGTAAAGATACCACTCAGGTTTGCTATTACATTTGAACCTCTCATCCCATTCGCCGATAGCCTAGCTAATGAAATAGTAGACTTACTTGTTGCATTTTAATTAATGAATAGGATGAAGCTGGTACAGCTGCAATCAAGACTGTGGAACTGGATGCTGCTCTTGGTGGACGTGCTGTTCAATACCGTGAAGTACAGGGAAATGAGACTGAGAAATTTCTTTCATATTTTAAACCCTGTATTATACCAGAGGAAGGTGGAGTTGCATCTGGTTTCAGGCATGCTGAAGTCAATGAGCGGGAGCATGTAACACGATTATTTGTTTGCAGAGGAAAGCATACAGTCCATGTCAAAGAGGTGGATATTCTTTCTGCCTCTATTTCGTCACTCTGTCCATTTATGGTGATAGCTACCAAATACAGATGTCACATGGCACTTTGTGTCAACAGGTTCCTTTTGCAAGATCATCACTCAACCATGATGACATATTTATTTTAGATACAAAGTCCAAGATATTCCAATTCAATGGATCGAATTCAAGTATTCAGGAGAGGGCTAAAGCTCTTGAGGTTGTGCAATATCTCAAAGACACCAACCATGAAGGCAAATGTGATGTAGCTGCGGTTGGTAAGTTCACTTTCGAGCAAAAGGTTTTAAATGGGCAAATTCCGTTTTTCTCCCAGAACTATAATTTAGTCTTTCAAACAGAGGATGGAAAGTTGATGGCAGACGCTGATGCTGGTGAATTCTGGGGTCTCTTGGTGGATTTGCTCCTCTGCCAAGAAAGACCTTTTCCGAGCTTAATGGAAAAGATCTTGCTTTCCCTTCAAAGCTTCTCTGGTAATATATCACAGGAGACAAATCCTAGGGAATTTTAATTATTTCTACAGTAAATACGCTCTCTTCTAAAATATGTGGTTGTGTTGCATATCTATTTTTTGCTTCTGATAAAATTTATTTTCTTTTGTATTTTCAGTGTCAATAAGGGCCAAACAGTTTCTGTGGATTGTGAAGTTCTAACAAGAGAACTGCTAGATTCAACAAAATGCTACCTTCTGGATTGCGGATCTGAAATTTATGTCTGGATGGGTAGAGAAACAGCACTTGAAGATAGGAAACGAGCAGGATCGGCCGCTGAGGTAACTTGTCTCGCTTCTGCTTTCTGAACTGAATGAATATGATGGTTAGTGATAATTTAGCAGCTCAAATTAATGACATGCCATACATGATTGGAAGATCGGTGTCTGGTTCATAGCCAGATTAATTGGTTACCACAACTTAGGCAAAGTTAAGAAAAAAGATCCTATGACAGGTGGACCACAGAGCTAATAAAGTTAGACACGCTATCGCTATGGCAGTGAACCATACATTTGCTTATGGAAATGCGGCCACCTATTGCTATGGTTAGGCGTGGCATAGTTAGGTATCAAACCAGACACCATCCAACTATGTTCCGACTTAACCAGATTAGTAATTTGATTTTTGTAATGGCAAGTATTCACTTCTTCATGATGGTGCTTGTATTCTCATTTCTGCAGGAATTACTTCGCGAAGGAAATCGACCAAATCTCATATTGTTCGTCTCATGGAAGGAGTTGAGACTGTCATATTCAGATCAAAGTTTAATAAATGGCCCAAGAAAGCTGAGGCAGTTGTGTCAGACGAGAGCAGAGGAAAAGTTACAGGTTAGCATCTATGCCATGGATTAAATTTTATTGTTAGTCATGGATTATAATTTGTTTTTATTTCTCTATCACTACTAACACTTGTTGATAAATAAATTTCCTTCTGTAGCTCTTCTTAAGCGCCAAGGATTTAATGTTAAGAGTATAGCAAAAGCTGCTCCTGTGAAGGAAGAGCCTCAACCTCAAATTGATTGCACAGGAAACTTACAGGTCTGTTAATTTACTTTCTTGCTAAAGATTTGGCAATCAGACAAATCCAGTTATAGCTGTTGAATTCTTGTTTGTTGAACTGTTGTGATAATAACACTTATACCCTGGAAAAAGATTGTTGCTAAAAATTTAATTAGACAAACAGAATATGAAGTTGGGTATGTCTTGCAGGTTTGGCGCGTAAATGACAGTGAAAAGACTTTTCTTTCATTCTCTGAGCAATGCAAGTTCTACAGTGGAGATTGCTATATTTTCCAATATAGCTACCCTGGTGATGATGGTGAGGAATGTCTTATTGGTACTTGGTTTGGAAAAAGGAGTATTCAGGTAACTGTTTGACACACTTACCATCTTTTGTAGTAGCACGTTTGTAAAACAACAGTTATGCATAATGGTCACACAAATGTACTGGACTGAATAAGGGGAATTAGTGAATTATGAGTTATCTTGCCTCTGAGTTTTTTTCCTCCATGTACAGTAATCTAAGAGATTCATGAAGGCAATCACTGTGTTCTTTTGTAATTTGGATATCTTTTCTTCATGCTGTGCAAACCTGTACGTATCAACGATGCCTTTTCCGTAGTGATAAGTGGGAATATATTTACCATTCTTTTTCCCTTATGGAGAAAAGCTTTAGATTAATGAGAATATGAGTGCCACATTTCTAGTCATCCTTGATGGTGTTAATGAGTATGAGAGTATCTAGCTTGTTGGCATTGATTCCCTTTTTCCCACTGTATTCTACCGACATTTGAGTGGGGGGGCAGATTAATCACTCTGTTCTGCCCAACCATTAATTACCATTCCCAAACTTTCATCTGTGCGTTGAATGCTCTCAAGCTGGAGAATAATTACCTAATCACGTGTTTCTTTTTTTGAGGACAGGAGGAGAGGACTGCAGCCACTTCACTTGCTAATACGATGGTCGAGTCTCTAAAATTTCAGGCAGTTAAGGTAAAATTTCCAGCTTTGTCTCAGACTGAAAGATGTGTAACATCTTGGTTGACTATCTCAGTCTCAAAACTCTCTCTGGTTATCACAGGTTCGCCTTTATGAAGGAAAGGAGCCCATTGAGTTTTTCCCAATATTTCAGAACTTGGTTATATTCAAGGTTGGCCTTTTACTAATTCTCGTGATCAAGCTTCGTTGTCCTTTTTTTGCGAAACACATCTCTTTACTGTGGCAATATGGTTGATGCACCTGTACATTTAAATTTTTTCAATAATACAGGGTGGTGTTAGTACTGGGTATAAGAAATTTGTGTCCGAAAAAGGCATTGAGGATGATACATATTCAGAAAATGGGGTTGCACTTTTCCGGGTTCAAGGTTCAGGACCAGATAACATGCAAGCAATTCAAGTCGATACGGTACTTTCTGTTTCAATCTATCTTCACTGGACAGGGCATTGTATTCATGTTATGACCACTTTATCTTAGCTCCTATTTGTACTACATGTTGTAATTATGATATGGTACTTCTTACCAGGCGGCCACCGTCGCTGAACTCTTCTTATTGTTACATACTGCATGATGGAGATACAGTATTTACATGGGTTGGGAACTTAAGCTCGTCAATCGACCAAGAACTTGCTGAGAGGCAGCTAGATGTGATCAAGGTATGAGGAATGCTCCTCAATATATTATTTCATGCGGAATTCTTTAATCGTTCAGATGAGCATTATGCTGTGTTGCCACTACATCTTCATCGACTTATTTTCAATATGACCGTTCATGTTGTGTCATTTCCCAATCGTATCTAACTTTGTTGCTCATGGTAGTCAGTGAGGATTTTTTTTTGAAATAATATATGGGTAATTAATTACTACATGTCTTAATTACTACAGCCATCTATGTCATTTTGTAACAATATGATTTCTATTTTTCTTGTTTCTTTGGTACTTTATCATTTAGTAACAATATGATGTACATCTTCATATAACATAATTTATGTTTTCTGGTTTTGTTGGTACATTTGCCTCATCCGCTTCCTGTAAAGTGTACACGACTAGAGTCAAACCTACAGCATGTGTAACAATATCTTCAATTCTACAGCATGTCATAAAAGTGTAACATATTTATTGCAGTAAATATGCACCGTCTAGCATCTGCTTCCTAATTATATCTGGCCAACTTAAGTATCACCTTAATGAATGCTTTTGTGATACTATATGTTTGTACTTCGCAGCATGTTTCTGTTCTGATTGCTCAGTTCTATCAAATAAACTGCCATAACACCAATCCTTTCAATTATGCTCATAGAATATATTATATGCAGCCAAATCTTCAGTCCAGATTGCTCAAGGAAGGATCAGAATATGATCAGTTTTGGAAGTTACTTGGAGTCAAGTCTGAGTACCCCAGCCAGAAGATTGCGAGAGATCAAGAAAGTGACGCTCATTTGTTCTCGTGTACTTTTTCAAAAGGTAAGAAAAAGTTCATAAGCTTTCTTGGATCTGTTTGTTTTCTTAGTCGGTCTTTATCACTCAATATATACCTTGCTTATCTGCATGTTCTCCTTTTGAATCAATGTTCTCTGCGGCATACATGGGGGTAATGAAGGCGTGCTTAAGGTGAGCAACTCTAAAGTTTATATGTTATAATTAGGAAAATAAGAAATGTGATGAAAAATTAATGCTGGTGTACTGCTATTGCAGGTTAGAGAGATATTCACTTCACTCAAGATGATCTGATGACGGAGGACATATTTATTTTGGACTGTAATTCATGTGTATTTGTATGGGTTGGACAACATGTGGACACAAAAATACGAGCACAAGCTTTGAGCATTGGAGAGGTATGTGGTAGTTTCATGATTTTTTTGTGTAGAGAAAGCAAATTCTGTTTTCTTAGTTTACGTTGGATTGTTAAAACTTCCTTTTCTGCCAGAAATTTCTAGAACTTGACATTCTAATGGAGAACTTATCACGAGAAACACCACTTTATGTCATCACTGAAGGAAGCGAGCCCCAATTTTTCACCAGGTTTTTCACGTGGGACTCTGCAAAATCAGCCGTAAGCATTTTTCTCATTGGTTCAAGTTTTTTTGTACTGTGTAAACTTCAGGGCCTAACCTCATATGTTTTGTCTTATAAATTGTTTCAGATGCATGGTAACTCATTTGAAAGGAGGCTGTCTATGGTGAGAGATGGATTAAAACCAAGAAGAGATGTAAGATTTCTGCACATTATATTGATAATTGTCCTGGTACCTTTGGAATCTCCTAAATTATCTCTCATCCTGCTATGTCACATGGTTGGATCTGCATGTCCAGCATAGCTGTTCTGTATTTCTTTCAAGTTCTGGCAGCATTCTGCATTGGAACATTAGTCTTAGGCAAGGTTATCGATTGGTGGTACTCATTACTCATTGTGATAACCTCAATGATGGCATTGGTGCATATATGTTTGAGTGGCTATGTTTGCTAGATATTTATATATATTCGTTTGGTCAAAACCACAAAGATGCCAGGCTAAAAATGCTATCATCAGATATAAAATTTGGGCATTTGGTGGACACTTTGTATTATGCATGAATATACTAAGGTAGCAAATTGGCATTACCGGGGGGCACATGCATTCCTTCTCACGAGTTCAATTGCCAAATACTGTTTCTGCTAGAGTAAGGTTAACTCTTGGTCATATAATTTGCAGAAACCTAAAAGAAGACCAACAACATCATCACACACTGGAAGATCCAGTGTACCTGATAAATCTCAGCGGACCAGAAGTATGTCTTTCAGTCCTGACCGTGTAAGAGTTAGAGGAAGATCGCCAGCATTCAATGCATTGGCTGCCAACTTTGAGAGCTCAAATGCACGAAATCTATCAACCCCTCCACCAGTTGTTAGAAAATCATTTTCAAAGTCCCCCTCCCCTGATCCTGCAAAGCCACCTCCTAGGGCTGCTTCAATCGCTGCAATGTCCGCTTCGTTCGAGCGGCCCAGACCAACTCTGATACCAAAGTCAATTAAAGGTATGCTAGCATCCCCACAAAGGAGTACATATATTTAATGTTTTAAACATACTCGTCTTACCTGCTATGTTCTTTTGATGTCAAGCGAGTCCTGATGCAAACAAACCCCAACCTGAAGCAAGCAAACCTAAACCAGAGGTAAATAACAAAGAGAGTACCCCTGCTGCGAAGGATGGGCAAACTGTAACTCCGACAATACAGGAAGGTGTAAAGGAGGGTCAGCCGGACGATGAGGAAGGGCTTACTGTATACCCATATGACCGCTTGAGGACATCTTCCACCAATCCTGTCACAGACATTGATCTAACCAGGCGTGAGGTATCCTGATGTTCTTCTGACCCTATCATCTAAGCCTCAACTAAACCTAACACCACTACACTGGCACATTGCAGACATATCTATCTTCTGCGGAGTTCAGGGAAAAGTTTGGAATGACAAAGGAGGCTTTTGCGAAGCTACCAAAGTGGAAGCAGAATAGGCTCAAGATCGCACTTCAGCTGTTTTAAAATCTGCTACTGTGAGACATTATCTCTGCTTAGTGAAAGAACGATGACGAGATGGGTTTTCAAAGGTAAATCTCATTTCCCGCAGGCACTCCAGGATTTCTTGCACTCATTGCAACGTTAAGAGTCATTGTGTCAGCCTATCTGGGTCAAGGGGCCCTTGGTAGGTCTCGGAGGAGCGGGACCAGTGAGTTTTGAGCTGCTCATGCTCCGGATTGTGTTGTTCACTGACAATTTTTCATGTTGTGTTGGATTGCTGTATTAGCGGTCCAGTTACTCCAGTTCTTTCCCATTCCAAGGTCACAGGTTTGGTTGTGAGCTTGCAATACTTTTCCCTCTCGAAACCTCAGATTTGTTTCATTTTTTAAAAGTTAGAAGGTTCCCTGAGATAGTAAGGTTAGATGTATGATGTAATTTAGGCAATGGAATGAACCGGGCGAAAAGCCCTTTGCTCGAAATTTTAGGCAATGGAAAATGGTGTACAAAAGAGTATGTAAAATATTAGCCTGGGGCTGTCTTTTAAGTCAAATTTGTTCACGTAATGAATCATTCCCTTTTTTTTGCAGGGTCACTTAATCAGTCTTTCTGTATTTAAACTGTGTGATTGAACTTAGAGCATCTCCAAGGGGTTCTCCATATTTCATTCTCCATATCTCCATATGGAGAATTTCTCCAGAATATTCTCTTCCTACATCTCCACTCTCTCCAACCCATTCTCCATTTTTCATTCTCCATATTCCACTCTCCTATATTTTATTCATATCCTATAACTAACATAATATTTTAGATGGCCAAATTCAAATGGCTATATTTCAAACGGTAAAATTTATAACAGTTATATTTGTAAGGTATGAAATCATGCGAATCTGAAATAATCATAATCTTATGACCATCGGCTAAGACAAGGTTTGCATATATTAACTTCCCAAATGATAACACGCATATATCATACTTGCTTTACAAAAGGAAGAAGAAGAAAAATGCATGGCATCAGGTTAATCTATTAGCTGAAGAACGCACAAACACGGCTATCTTCATCGGCCTGTCTGACTGAAAAGACAGCAGAATGTGTTGATCAGATTCAAAGGAAGACATGCAAACTGCCTGATTGATTTCAGTGAACCTAGCTATTACAAGATGATACTCTTAACTAGTACTTGTGGCTTAATTTCAAGCACTGATCGGCCGGCTGCATGAGTTGATCGACCGATTTGATGAGATGGGGAATTCCCCAGCATTGTCCCATAATATATCTGTACATACAACATATCTTAGATGTCTCCAGGCCAGATGTGCATTCATCCTAACTTCACCTCAAATGTCACTAAGAATCAACTCAAATAATGGGACGACAAACATGTCAAAACAAGAAGTACACCTTAACAGAGCACAACTCCATTTATCATTATTTCTAGAACGTAAGAGCCATCATAAAAACAGAATGGTATTTACACCGTCCTCTTCCAAAAGCCATGAATGTTTTTTCTCTTGAGAGAATAGTATCTGCAAATAACATGTAAATCTTATATGAGGTAAAGAGGGGGTCTGTGGAGATGAAGCTTAGCAAAATCATGCCCTCGCAGAGTAAAATGGACAAAGCTTAGCAAAATCTTGCATATCAAAATTTGCTAAACAAAGTCACTCATTACCCATCAGTTTCTTTTATGACCAAAATAACAGGTATAACAGATTCATGAACTCGAAATTTATCATTCAGATTAAACAACCAATGTTCGAGTTAATCTTGGTGAGAGATATTCTAGCGTAGTAGTTTACTAATTTAATTACTTTCGAGAAGGATCAACTGTTATAAGTAATCAAGTCCACCAACTAGTTTTCCTACACATTTCTCGCAAGAAACCAAATAAGCAAAGGGGCTCAGGATCCAGATCCGGACCTGATTTCCGGGTTGCCGGTGATGTTGCGGAAGAGCTCCAACACGCAGATTCCAACAGCCACGCCCGTCGCCACGAACAGCGGGTATACCTGCAATTGATTCCAGATCTGGACGTGGAGAGCTCACCTCGGGACGGACCCAGCGGCTGGCGGCCATCGGAGCTGGAGCAGGAGCAGACTGTGGTGACAACGGAGAAGAAGGAGAGGAAGGCGAGGAGAGGCGACGGAGCAGCGGAGCCAGGGTTGAGCAGCAGCAGCAACGCCATGGGGAGTACAGCGAGCACGGCAGCCTATTGCGAGCCGGCGGCGCGGGATTTGGGGGATTCGCATCCGGGAGACCACGACTGCACGGGACATGGGGGATTCAGATCCGGGGAGCTGCGAGGTTGGCGGGACGGAGCGCTCCGAGTCGAGCGGTTAGGGGATGCAGAACCTCAGCTGGTCGCAAGAATGGGGAATGGGAGGCGGGGGATGGAGAATGAGATGCGTTGCAGAGTTTGATGGAGAACCGGTTGGAGGCAGTGTTTTGCTCAGATTTGGCAAAAATGACTATAGAGAAGAGGATACAGAACCCCCTTGGAGATGCTCTTATGGTTCCGTCTTTGCGATGATTCTTTTCATGTTAATTTGTTGCCTACAGTAAAGAGGGTCACGTAAGTGCATCCAAAGGGTATTGTATCCCCTTCTCTTTTGACGAAAAAAGAAAACAAATAAACAAGGTTCATGTAAAAGGACACTTTACAAACAAACGGATGCCCGAGGAATTCTACCTATGACGACAGCTACGGGAATGGCCCGATTTACTCTCTGTTGCGATTCAACTCTACCAGATATGCCAACCAAAACCGTCAGGAACCTTCCCTAGAAGATAATTCCCCTAGAAGATAATTCGGTTTCTCTCTTTTTAGACACTCCAGAGCACATAAAGCAACACCCCACCAAATCTTCTGCCTTGCTCTTCATCCATGACATTTGTTAATGAGACAGTGGCCCGATCTTTCGGTCAGACGAAGGTAGCTAACAGTTTGGTGGAGTTTGACCTTATGATCCGACTATACCGTACACGACGGTACGTCTTAGCAATCGCTAAACCAACCTCCAATGGTTATTGACCTTGCCGTAGACACGATCAATCTGAACAACGAAATTCGAGTTCCTGCAAGCAACCGAAGAACCAGCAAGAACTATGATAAATTGCAATATGAAATTACGAGTATTAAATTGACACAAGAGATAAAAAAAATATATTTGGATTCCACTGGCGATCTAAACAAGGCGGTAGTCCTACACGACTTATAGATGCGATAATGTAGCAGTAGCTAAGCAACTTAATGAAACCTAAAAACTAAAGAGAGAATCCTAGGGGGTATATAAAGACAAGAGGTGATATGTTACAGAGACAGTCTCGGATTGTTTTGGCTTTTGCGATCGTCTCGTAAGGAATTTGGATAGCACCAATTCATGTGGGGACATCTTCATGGACACATAAACTCCATTCCTTTCTCCTCCCGAGAGTTTGAACTTGAATTCTCGCTTGTTCTTGATGATCTTAACGAACCGTCGTTTGTTCTTTATAGCTCGAGCAGCGGATGTACTTGAAGTAGTGGAAATAGAGGTGGCAGCGGGTATATCCATAGGGGCCATGTCCTCATCATTTGTGTTCTAGTTCCACCACTGATCAGGGCTGCAAGAATCGGACAATGGAGTTGTATGGAGCGACTACCTGTAGGGGGACGATTCACCACACATCTGAGGTGCGAATGTTAACATGGAGGAGGCGCTGCGATGTGTGCAGCCCCGAATAACACCGCAGATGAATGAATACCTATGCGCTGACTTCACAGAGAAGGAGGTGCGGGATGCCCTTGACAGCATTGGAGATCTCAAGGCCCCTGGACCAGATGGCATACCAGCCAACTTCCACAAACGCTTTTGGGAGACGGTTGGTGAGAAGATCACTCAGGAAGGCCTACAGTTCTTACGCGGTGACACCATGCTGAAAGGATGAAATGACACAGTTGTGGTACTTTTACCAAAGGTAACGAAACTAGAAATGATTAAGGGTTTGCGCCTAATCAGCTTGTACAACGTGGTGTACAAACTATTCTTCAAGGTGATGACTAGAAGATTAAAATCCATCCTCCCTGAAATCATGTCTCCTCATCAAAGTGCTTTTGTACCGGGTCGCTTGATCTCTGATAATATCTTATTGGCCTATGAACTAACACACTTCTTGCAGAATAAACGATCTGAGGCGGACGGATGGGCAGCTTTGAAGCTAGATATGAGTAAGGCGTATGATCATGTAGAATGGAGATTTTTGGAAGAGATGCTGAGAAAAATGGAATTGTGTGAAGCCCGGTGCAAATTAATAATAAAATATGTCACCATGGTCAAATACAACTTCAAGATAAATGGAGACCTTATTGAAATCATTGTCCCACAGCGAGGCATTCAACAAGGGATCCCCCTATCCCCTTATCTCTTTCTTATTTGTGTCGGAGGCTTCTCAACTTTGCTCCTTGATGCTGACACAGAGGAATTATGCAAGGTTGAGGGTGTGTGCGCAAGCTTTGAGCATCAAGCATCTCCTCTATGCGGATGACTCACTTGTGTTGATGAAATCTGACGAGGCAAATGCGGTGGAGATGAATAGAATTCTACATGTGAATGAGCATTGTTTAGGATAGGTAACAAAGAAGGAAAAACCATGCATCATGTGCAGCAAGAACACAAGGAGCCACCGCATTTAAATAATGCAAATCCTAGGTTTGCGGGATGAAGCTTGGTCCGAAAAATACCTCGGCTTGCCGGTGCATATCGGTAGATCTAAAGAAAAGACCTTCACCTATCTAAAAGATAAGATTTGGAATCGCATCCAGGGATGGAAGGAAAAATTCCTCTTCGAAGCTGGTAAAGAAATCCTCATTAAAGTTGTGGCACAAGCAATTCCCTTATATGTGATGACATATTTTGACCTCAGCAAAGGATTCTGTGAGCAACTAAGTTCCATGATAGGATGCTATTGGTGGAGCCAACAAGAGAACGAGCACAAAATCCACTGGCTAAGCTAGGAGAAGATGACAAAAAAGAAGAAAGATGGAGGGCTTGGATTCCAAGATTTGCACGCCTTCAATATGGCAATGCTCACACAACAAGCATGGAGATTCCTACAAAACTTGGAATCCTTATGTGCTCAAGTTCTTCGTGCCAAGTATTTTGATCATGGTGACTTGCCACAGGCTAAAACAATTGACAATATGTCATACTCTTAGAAAAAGCATCCTTAAAGGAGTTGAAGTCCTCCATATAGGAATCATATGGCGTGTTCGAAACGGGAAAAGCATCAACACATGGGAGGACCCTTAGTTGCCTAGGGGAATCACAAGGAAACATATCACCTGTCGAGGACAATCAATTTTAACAAAAGTTTTTGAGCTTATAGACCCTACGACAGGCAACTGGGACATGGACCTGATCCATGATACTTTCTGTCCTAGAGATGCTCAAGTCATCCTGTCCGTTCCGATCGGAGACCAACTTGATAACTGGACTGCATGGCACTTTGATAATAGAGGATTATTTTTAGTCAAATCAGCATATGAAGTGTTCATAGACCAACAAGAACTAAATTCATGCCAAAGTACAGGAGATACGAGTTTTCAAAAACAAGCCGAGGGACAATTTTGGAAGAACCTATGGAAGATCCCATGCCTAAGCAAGTACTTCACTTCATCTGGAGGTTTGCTCATAACAGCCTTTCGCTTCGCATGAATGTTAGGAGGAGGGGAGTTGATGCTGATCCTTTATGCCCAGTTTGCAAACACTTGAAGACGGTAGCCATCTTCTATTTAAATGTAAAGAAGTTGAAAGCTCGGTGGCAAGTAGTGCTACTAGAGAATGAAAGAATTAAACTTGAACATGCAATTCCGCAAAAGAGGTAATTGAAAATATTCTTATGTAGGAACGTAATATGTTGCTGAAGCTCTCAACTTTCTATGGCTATGGTGGTCAGATCGAAGTGTAACATCCCCATTTTGGCAATAAATATAATATTTCTTTTGTGCATCATGAGCATCTCATGAAATCATATCTATTAAAATGAAATTGAGGGGAATTTAAAACCTCAATAAGTGATGAAAATGTCACATAAAACCTTAAGACATAATAGATGTCCTTCGAAATTTCTTGAATGGATCTTGATCATCCTTCTATAATTGAGGATGGATCCTGAACATTTATGGGAACAATGGTGGCATTTAAAATATCAATGAATATGCAAAACCCTTAATTAATAAAAAGAGCATATCAAAGATATATTAAATAGAATGATTTTCCAAATTTGGAGTCTCTTGAAAATCTAAATATAGCTCTATATAATATTTATGAGCCCTTGAAATTTTCTTGGATTTTTGGGATAATTTATAACATACTTGTAGTTCAAACCCAAAAGGAGACAAACTGAAATTAAATACTAACTGAAGAAAAGAGTTAATAAAGTGGTCCTGAAAATATTTTTACATAGTTCTTAATATTTCCAGGAGTCTCTGAAAAAACTCTAGAATATTTGAAGTCCTTCTGGTTTAAATTCAAAAGTTAAACCTAAATTTAAAAAGGAAAAATAGAAAGAAAAAGAAAAAATAAAGAAAAACCTATCTAAACCTCGGAGTCGGCCGAACCCAGCCCGTTCAACTAGCCCATCCCAGGGAGGTGCGCTGAGCACGTCTGCCTACGCCCGCTAGCGATGAGACACTGACAGGCAGGACCCGCCTGTGAGGTATGTCGTCTTCTTCCCACGTACCAGCAACTGCGTGCCGTAGCCGCGCGCCACCTCTTGCTCGCCATCACGATATGCCACCTCAGCATGTGCCATGCACAAGCAGGTGTGCGTCGACATGCTAAAGTATTGTGGACCATCAGCCTCGTGATTTGTGCACCGAGGCGACGAATCGCCCCTGGGGCCGAATCACCGCATCCGTCCCTCGGTCAATTTCGGTGGTCTCGTCCTTCCTTATCTCCTTTTGACCACATAAATAGACTCACTGTCTCTCACTCTTCCTTACCGCATGATTCTCACCCCGTCTCTCCCTTTTTCTTCACCAGAACGTGAGCAACACCCGAAACCTCTCAGAACGTTGTCGAGCTGCACCGACGTGGCCGGAAGCCTTCTCGCCGTGCCCCATCTTGTCGAGGAAGATCGTCGTCACCACAAAATCATCTCCACCGAAGGAATCATCCTGAAGTTCTTGGAGTCATCGGTTTCGACTTGGTCTTCTTCTTCTTCGGCCATCATCCGCCACCACCTTCTGACCGAGCTCCTCTGACCTCCTTAGCTTCGATTCGGTCCACTAAAACCCTCACAATGACCTTCTAGATGTTTACACGCTTTTTCCTCCTACCTCAGACTTACACTGGGATTTGGCCGAGTTTCGGCTATATCCACCGCCTTGGGTCACCACTGGCAATGCTCCCGTGACCCTCGGGCCCTCCCACCACAATCGTTGGACTCAAAATGGTCTCAGGAACCGAATTCATGCACGCGTTGGTCTTGGAACCCACTTAAGCATGAATGCATGCCTCGTCGTCATGCACACATGAGCTTGCTCACGGTGAGCCACCGGCTGAGTCACTGACTAATGGGACCATCGGTCAGAACGATTTAACCGTTAACCGTTAGGGTTTTAAACCCTAATGAGTCAGCGATATACGGGCTCGTCCTGTTTGACAAAATGAACCAGTAAGTTAACCCTAAAGTCACTGGCATGTGGACCCAACCTTTTAAACATGTGCTTAATTAATTTAAGTAACCATGAGTCACTAATATGTGGTCCAATGGCCATTTTTCCTGGTTAGAGACAACCTGGTCTCCTTTGACCTTTGGCCCCACTTGTCATTGATTGTGGCTAGTATTTCCAATAAGTAATTTATTTCCTACTATTTAAATTAAAATCATTTATCTAGAATTACATAAAACCTTTTTAAATGGTTTAATCTTAGATAATTTACAACTAATTACATATTACGTTAGAGAAATAGGGAATGATATACCAAAATATTTAGAAAAATAAATAGTACCTAATTATGTTATTCATACATGTTTCCTTAATAGGAATTTTTGTTCTAAAAAGGTGAATCTAGTTATTTCCTCTCGTCGGAAATTCTTTGGAATGATATATTTTAAGCATCAGTAGCCCCTCCTTTGACCATGTTGACAATCCTAATATTTCCAAATTTACTATTTGTGTTCAACTTGGTTATTGCATGCCATCAATTAGTACTTTGCAGGTAGTTAGCTATAATCCTATCTTGTGCATGATCATGCCTTTTAACCTAAACATCATGTCTCACTTCCAACCTAGCATGATTAAGTGTTGGTCTAGTTTGTAGTAACCTGTGGTTTTATCTTTTTTTATGCTTGCCCATGCTTAGATTTGTCGTGCAACCATTGTGTGTACTAAGTCGTTAAACTTACTCATTTTAGAGTTATATATATGATTGCATTTCTATCGTAGAATTACTGTTACGATACATGATTGTTATATCATGTTTCGTGCTCTGCATGTATGATTATAAAGTGCACGAAGTATGTAGGTATTTGGAATTCGTTATGTTAAGCTGTCAACTGTGATCATTGATGTGAAGTGACTTTCTAGCTATCAACTCTATCACTCTATTTCAGCCGTGCATTAATTTGCCGGGACGAGATCGAGATTAATGTACTGGCTCATTGAGGCAAGAGTGTAGAGGCTATATCACTCTACTCCAACTGATGCATCCATTTGTCGGCTGTTGAGGTTGGGGTTGATGTCTCGGATCCTTTGAGGCCATATTACTCTAATCCGATCGAAGTATTTATATGCCGGCTATTGATAAAGAGTTGACATCTCCACTTATACAATGATCACACTTTGAAGTCTTACATCCCAAGTCCCAACACAAAGTTAATGCGGGAGATCTGCTTGAACCAGTTTTAGACTTCCAGTGCAGACTGGCTAAGCATATTGCTTACTGTACTGAACATCACCTAAAGATGCAAAGAATGAATCAAAACAAGCCACTCACTGGAAACCTCCGGAAAAAACTGGTTGAAGATCAACTTTGATGCCTCCTTCTAAACACAACACATGCAGGTGGATGGGGATTTGGCAATGAGGACGACAATCTAGTGGCAGCAGGAGCTGGTGGCATAGAAAATGTGGACTGTGCACTCGGCTGAAGCTTGGGCCATGATCTAGGCCGCGCAACTTGTTTGTCACCTAGGCATGGACAGAGTGATTTTTGAGATAGATTGCTTAGTGTTAAAGCATGCTGTTTTAAGTAACGAATATGACCTATCGTCTTCGGGTGCACTGATACGGGAGCTCAGCAGTAGTCTTATGTTTTCTTTTGATAATTATCGTGTTGAGTCTGTTCTTGTGATTGTAACAAAGTTGTACATTTACTTGTATCTAAGGGTTATAATAGAGGCCTGGATGATCATGTCTTGTAAACAAACCAGTTCCCTGAAAATGTACGAAATGTGGTGGCTAGCAATTTGGCTATGCGCAGTAGTTAATGGAATTTTTGTGTTCCATCGAAGGAAAAAAAGGCATTCACGTCCAAGATGTTCATTGGCTTCGTGTTCCATATTGCAGAGTGTGCATGTTCGCGTGTTTTCCATGGTTTCGTTTTGTCGTAAGAACTTGTCGGTTGTATTTGGTTGGAGTGCTTGTGGGTTTGTGACTGATGTCCTGTTCAATTGCTGCCGCTGAAAATGGACGAGACGTTGTTGCAACCTATTTGGAGCCCAAATGAATTTATGCACTTACACAGAAGAACCCTGTAAGTCAAAACCTCACCAGAATATGTTGCCACTTGAGATTTGGAGGGAGCGAAAGAAACACCATCTTCCGATCATGTTGTGTTATCTCCAGGAGTCTCTATGCATGCAACACTGCAACTATCAAGATCTCAATGAGCTCTGAACTGAAAGGGATCGTAACACACCGAAACGACATGCACGACACACCGAAATGGCCCCGTGGCTACTGGTGGGAAGAGCAGGGATGGCGCACGCGCGGTGCCGGTGCTGAGATTGGTGGCCTTCGGAGGAATGTAGATTTTTCTCAACCCGTTACGTGCGTATGCGGCTTTTCCAAATTTCAAAAATGTGAAATTTTCTATGAAGATATGTGTTATAAAATGTAAACCTACGAAATTTCATCAAAATATGACCATTTGACAGCATAATCCTCAGCCCAGCCGAACACAGCGAAAGGCGCAACGCGCTTCAGGCCATGGCCATCCCATCCATCACCCGGTCCGGCAGGCCCGTCTCGGCCCACCTCCGCGTGCCGCTGCCTCGCTCTCGCTCTCGCGGTCTTGTCGCGGCGGTCAAAACCCCGGTAAACTTCCACTTCCTCCCGCCCGCCTGCCGCGTCCGCCTCCGTCTCCGCCGCCGCTTCTCCCCCGCACGTGCCCCCGCACATGCTCCCACGCCTCGCCCGCGCGCACCGCCGCGTCCTCCTCCCCACGGCTCGCGCTCTCTCCTCCACCGCCACCACCCTACCCTTGTCGACGCCGCTCTCTGCCGCGGAGCTCGAGCTCCTCCTCTGCCGCTACCACTACTCCGCCTCCACCCGCTGCTTCCACTCCCTCCTCCCGCTGCTCTCCCACCCCTCCCTCCTCCTCTCCTCCGCCCTCCTCCTCCGCCGTCGCTCCCACCCCTCCCTCCCGTCTGGGTCAGGGCAACCCCCTCCTCTCCCCTCTGCCACCACCGCGCTCCCCTCCCCTTTCTCCACCTCCGCCTCCTCCTTCCGTCCCGCCTCAAGGGCCGCCCTGTCAAGAGCTGAAGTGAAGCAGTTTCAGGAAAGAGAACAGAGGAGAAGTCTGCAGAAAAGAAAACGATTCGCTGAGTACACTTAAGTGAGGATGAATGGCTAAGATGCAGTAGGGAGGAGTAGATGGACTAGACTATCTTACCTGATTTACCAGACGGTGAATAGTTCACCTCTTTTGTCGTATTTACTATTTCCAGTTAAAACTGAAGTCTCTCTGTAAAACTCTAAGTGAGGGCTATATAAGCCTGAGCTGCCGTGAACGAGAAGTAAGAAATGAAATCATTCTATTAGTGTCTGTAGATCTAGGGTAATTAGTGTAGTTGTTAGTATCCTCGTTTCCTCTCTATCCTTTTCCAATTCGGGATTCCTTTGTCAAATTCCCCATCTGATTTCATCTGAGATTTTTGGGGTCTTGACAAAGGTATCAGAGCCCAGTTACATCCTTAGCTTGGGAGGCGATTGGTGGCGGCAGAACTGGTGGCGATTGGCGGCGGTAGACTTGGTGGTGTTTGGCTGCGGTAGAACCGGTGGCGTAGGCGGCGGTAGACTGGGGGTGATTTGGTGGCGATAGAAATGGCCAAGACTTGATCTCAAGACGGGGATTCGATGGATTATCAGGCAGAAGTCATTCGGGAAGAGCTCGCAGGTCTAAAGGGTTTGGGGAGTGAGGTGTTGGAAATTAAGCAGATGCTGCGTGCGATGGAGAAGAAGGCTCAAGAGGTTGCAGAGCCGCTGCAAACTTCAGTGGGTGTAGTTTTGGCAGCTGAACCAGGGAAACTACATGGGGTAAGTGCAGGTATGAATGCTGGAAATACACGTATTGAAGGAGCAGGGTTTGATGATAGGGAGAGATAGGGGAGCCTGAACAGGGGGAGAGTAGGTTCACCTGAAATTTTCTTTGTTGAGCCTGGGATTGGAAACAGAACTCAGAACTTTCAGTCCATGCCTAATCTGTCTAGGGCACAACAGCGGGAACCACCACTTGATGACCAGAGAGGCAATGTTACACAGCCAAATCAAAATGTGTTTCCAACACAACCCTGCTATGCGTGTAAATGGCAACAATATGGGTCAATTCAATGGCTATCCTGGTGTTCAGATATATGATGCTCAGAGAAACACTTACCTGAATCACGGAGGGGAAATTCAGGATACGTTGAGGCAACATTGAGGGGGCCAAGATTGGAAATTCCACTGTATTCAGGGGATGACACCATGAATTGGATCAAATCTTGTGAAAGGTTTTATGAGGCCACTGGTACACCATATGATCAGTGGTGAATTTAGCTATCACTCACTTTCAAGGCAGGGCTGCCACATGGTTTGAGAATGTGGGTATTCCCTGGCAAAGGATAACATGGACTCATTTGTGTGACATGATGAGAGGAAGGTTCTCAACAACTAATGCTCATGAGGCAGTGGAGCAGTTGCAAAATATCAAGCAAAATTATCTGACTGTCAATGTATATATTGACAAGTTTGAAGACTGTGTAGCTCTGGTAAAAAGGGATCATGCTTATCTAAAGGAAGCTTTCATCATGAGTTGTTTCATTGGAGGGCTGGGAGAAGATATTAAACATGCTGTCATGGGGCATAAACCTCAAGGGATGTTGGATGCCTACTGGTATGCCAGAATTGAGGAGAAGTCAGCTGCTGCGAGGAGAAATCACTATGCTGGGAATTTCCATAGGAAGCCATATAACTTACCTGTTGGCAATAGGCCTAGAGGGCAAAGACCACCTATCAAAGCTCAGGTTGAAAAGGGAACAGTAAAGAATGAAAGGGAAGAAAGAAATGTTGGTACTGTAAGGAACCTTGGACTTATCAGCATAAGTGCAAAGTTGGTAAGACTATACATATCTTGTAGGATGAAGAATTTGATGAAACTGGTTACTTAGATGAAGAACACAGAAATGAGGCAGAAACCAGTAATCAAGAACCTCTAGAAAGGGAAGGAGAAGCACAACAAAAGGAGGAATTAATGCAGATTTCTGCAAATGCAGTGGAAGGTACTACAGGGCTGGCAGCTTTTTCCCTGAATACCTGTATTGGAGGGAGACAGGCTATAGCACTAGTTGATAGTGGGAGTACTAATACGTTGATGGACTTTGATTATGCCATAAAAAGTAGATGTGAACTAAGGGCAATAGCTGCTAGAAAGGTGAATGTTGCCGGAGGAGGAGAATTGATATCTGATGCTGAAGTGGCTCTCACTAGATACCAAATCCAAGGGACTAAATTTTAGAATCTTTTTAAACTACTGAAACTTAAGAGTTATGACATCATACTTGGGGCTGATTGGATTTTTGAACATAGTCCAATTGGATTGGACCTGAAGAAGAGGACTTTAAGCATCACCAAGGATGGCAAAATTATACAATTCAAAGACCACACCTTTCCAAGGAGAGGAGGACCAATTAAGGCTAATAAACTGCAGAAGATGATTAACAAAGGGTGATGGGCTATGTCATACAAGTGTATATGCTTGGACATGCAGGAATGGAGCAGAATGGAAGCAAGAACCAGTTAACAACTGAAGTGGAAAAGATATTGCTGAAATTTCCAGAAGTCTTCCAGGAACCTGAAGGATTACCACCTAAGAGGAGTTGTGATCATAATATTTTACTAAAGCCCGGGGCTGAACCACCCAATCTGAGGCCTTACAGGGTCCCACACTACCAGAAGGCTGCAATGGAAGAAATCATCTCTAAAATGCTGGAGAATGAAGAAATTAGGCAAAGCGTGAGTCCTTATTCATCACCAGCCGTGATGGTCAGGAAGAAGGATGGGGGGTGGAGGTTGTGTGTTGATTACAGGCAATTGAACAAGATTCCTATGCCGATCATTGATGACTTGCTAGATGAACTACATGGAGCCATGGTTTTCTCAAAGCTAGACTTAAGATCTGGATATCACCAGATTAGAATGGTGGAAGAAGACATCCCTAAGACAGCATTTAAGACTCATATGAGACATTATGAGTATTTAGTAATGCCCTTTGGGCTAACTAATGCCCCAGCTACTTTTCAAGCCCTGATGAACTCTATCTTTGGACCCTATTTAAGGAAGTTTGTTCTGGTCTTCTTTGACGACATACTAGTCTATAGCAAGTCACTGGAAGAACACGAGGAACATTTGAAGATAGTACTTGAAAGGTTGAGTGCAAATCAGCTAGTTGCTAAATTGAGCAAATGCACTTTTGCAGTGGACAGTGTTGAATACTTGGGACACATATCAGGAGAAGGTGTTGCTACCAAGGCTAGCAAGATTGCAGATATACTTAATTGGCCCATACCAGCTAATGTGACCAAACTCAGAGGATTTTTGGGATTAACGGGATATTACAGAAGATTTGTAAAAGATTATGGGAAGATATGTAGACCTCTACATGACTTACTCAAGAAAGGGCCTTATGAATGGGGAGAGGCACATAATGTAGCCTTTGAGGAGTTAAAACAAGCTATGACAAACTGTCCAGTACTAATTCTCCTAGATTTCAGTAAACCTTTCACTGTAGAGACAGATGCATGTGGGACTGGAATTGGGGGAGTACTTATGCAATATGGAAGACCAATAGCCTATTTCAGTAAAGCTTTAGGCCCCAAAGTAGCTGGTCAGTCAGTATATGAGAAAGAAGCAATAGCAATCCTAGAAGCACTTAAGAAGTGGAGACATTATTTATTGGGAAATTCTGTGATCATCAAGATTGATCAACATAGCTTGAAGTATATGACCAGTCAGAGGCTAACAGAAGGAATCCAACACAAGTTGTTGTTGAAGCTTTTGGAGTTTGACCACACAATAGAGTATAAGAAGGGGAAAGAAAATATAGCAGTTGATGCCTTGTCCAGAAGAGATGTACCGGTTGAGGAGGAAGACAATTGCAATGCTATCGCCACTGTTATTCCTGAATGGATTAATAATGTTAAGGCTAGCTATGAAGGAGATGAAGTATTTAGGAAGCTGCTGGGGAAAATTTAGATGAATAGTGATCCTGAACATCAATACACTTATCAAGAGGGGGTTCTCAGATACAAACATAGAATCTATGTGGGGGAGAAAACAGATATCAGACTAAAACTCATGGAGAACTATCATGCATCAGCTTTTGGGGGACACTCTGGGAGAAGAGCAACATATCACCGAATTAAGAAGGTTTTCTATTGGCCCAAGCTGAAACAGCAAATTGAAAAACTAGTGTCTGAATGTCCGGTGTGTCAGCTAACTAAGCCAGAACATGTACACCCTCAAGGTCTTTTAGACCCACTGGAAATCCCAGCATGGCTTGGTCTCACAAAGTCAAAAGGGAAGGATGTAATCCTAGTGGTAGTAGACAGGCTGACCAAATACTCCCATTTCATAGCTCTAGCACACCCCTACACAGTCCCACAGGTGGTTCAGTGTGGCGAGCCCGGTTTTAAGGCCGGACACGTCCTTTGTGATTACTGTACTGGTCCCTGGATCAGTAGCCAGTACGCACAAACACTTGATAGCATACACAGACAATACCGAATTCTTATTACACGGATAGACCTTTATGGTCGAGGTTTAACACATGGCCTATTGGCCGAATAAAACAACAGCGGAAATCATAACGTAGTGGATAGCCCGTCGACATGCCGAACCAACAGGCAGCTGACTGGGGAAAACGTCCTAACCCTCGACTTCGCTGTCGCCCTCTTCGAAATTGAAATCTTCTTCCTCCTCTGGCCAAATCAACAGGCCAGGTGAGTACATTGAATGTACTCGCAAGCAATCCCCATTGGGGAACTATATGGCTATAATTCATGCAGGAATATTTCAAGGGACAGCTCTAACCTATGTTGGCAGTTGTGCGGAAATGTAAGTTCTGAATTTGGAAATACTGCATAGTAGATTGTAAAAGTAGTTTGGGAAAAACTGGTAGTAAATCAACAGCATCCCGTCACATCCCATCTTTTCTCATCTTGTGCGGTAAACACCGCTAAACATCTCATAACCTATTACCGATAGCTCCACTCACCGTCCATGGCTCCATCCATCGAACGGTAGCTTCCACCCATCTGATAACTAGGTTTTCCAACACTAAACCGTATTCCGGTCACTCCCGGCAATACGGCGGATTACTTCGGCAATTTCCTTACCACCGACACATGGCCTAAAATTGCCCAACTGTGGACACATCATGCCCACGTCCTTAATCCCTTTGCCCAACTTTGGCAAACGAAACTTAGTCTAGCCGGGGTGTGGCTGTGCCAGTTCATGTCCATAACCGAGGACGCGGCTATTCGAATAGTTTTTTAACACTCTGCAGAGGTTGTACGGCTTTACCCACAAGATGTATTAATCTCTTTAATGCCGAGTCCTACTAATACACCTGATTAGGTATATTGGCAGGGATAATACAACGAGACCCTTCGCCTACGTTAATATTAGGGCCAGACCCGCTAAATGAGACTTACCCTAACTCTGATTGTGTCCAGGCAACCTGACACCACAATTCAGAGAAACGCTCATCTTTGTGTCAAATCTTCACCCACGCCTAGATGGAGCTCACTAAGAATCTCGACCCATATAGCGCCATGGGAATTCTCTAGGGCCCAACGTCCTACCTAGCACTTTCTTCTTACTTCCTACGGGTCCGAACCCTAGTATTAGGCGGGTTACCGAGTCAAGTCCTTCCCATAAAGGACATGTGGACGTACGGTGGGGGAACTGGTATAGCGGCACTGTGGCTCGGTCCTTAACTGATTCGAGTAGGACTCCAGTTTATCATCAAACACCGAATAGCCTTCCGCTACTTCGTCTCCCTTCAAACCACCTTACTTCCTACCCGAATCCAAACCATCTCCAACTCCATTTTGGGTTTTGGCAACATTTCTTTTAAACTCACCGCGGATAACGTATGCTATCCGCGGGTTTTGATTTCCCATCCCCGGGTTTGAACAAAATTTTAGTTTTAACTATAGCAGGGCTAAGCAATGGCTACTGCCTATAACCTTGGTATGTCGTCGGTTGGAAACCGATCGACGGATAACTAGGGTTACAAGAATCGGATGTTCGACCCTAGTCCGAATGCATCTATCGGAATTAACTAATTCTACATAAAATATTGTTTAAAACATAGCATGCATGTTTCAAAGTCAAATCAATATACTTCACAAATATAGGATAGGTGATTGCTTGCCTGGCAGTTCCTGCTCCTGTTCCTGATGTGGGGGTGATGCCGGTTCATCCTGACGCACGTATTTCACTCCCGCGAACTACGCGTCGAAAGGAAACAACGAATAAGAACAATCCAAACACTTCGAGAAAATCAAATAATATGTATGACAAAAGAAACGGGGAATAACACGATGAACTAAAGAGGGTGTCTGCCCTAGAACAATCGAGTTTGGATTTAGGGTTTTGGACAGCGATTAAGAATGGGATGCATATACCTAGAGTTAGGTTCAAGATTCGACCTTAAGATTTCATGGCTCAGGTTTATGAGGGCAGAGAATAACTTTGGCAACAGGTATATGCAAAATTATCACATAAAATGACGATGTATTTAAATGGGGAAATCATTCTCGTTAAGTTTTAAACTAACAAATTTGGGTCAAACGAGTTGTAGGGTGCCGAGGCATTTTAATGACACTGGTTGGAAGGGAACTTAGCTTAGGGCTGATCATAGGAGGTATGTGTATATATATAAGTTGTATGTGCTGATTTAACTACTCAAACATTCAACCCTAATTCTAATCTCTATCATTTATATGCAAACATTTTAAATCCTAATAAAGCATTTGAATCAATGGACTAGAACTAAACCTAGGATGTCAGAACAAAATTCGGAGTGAGGAGTCAGCCATTAGGGCCCTAACCAGCTGGATTAGCGCTTGCTGATAAGAACAAAACAGTGCATTAACTGCTGCTATCCGGCCGACCAGGCCGTTGTGCCCTTCGGCTGTCGGCAACGGACAAAACGGTGGCGCTTTAATGGGCCGAACGTGGGGCTGCTACTGCGCAAAGCAAAGGAGTTAAAATAAAAGGGGAAACGGCAGTTTTGCTAAGCCGTGAGCCTCACCCTCCCTTCGGCTTGTTCTGGAGCGGCGGAATGGAAAGGACGGCGGCGCACTGGTTCGGTCCGGCTCTTCTAAAGGTGCGACGCTGCTCGGTTCCTTGCTGATGGCCAGAGGCAGGCTCGGTTGCGGTAGCTAAAGCTGGGCTTAGGGGCGGGTTGATTACTGCAGGTGGCGGTGGAGCTCAGATCAGCGGCAGCTGCTAACGAAGCTCAGCGATTTGGCTCTGGGCGTGGAACAGAGGGGCGGCGGGGTGGGGTTGGAACTCGGGCGGAGCTTTAGGGAGGAGATGGCTGACGAGTCCTGAAGAACTCGAGTGCTTCTTTTATAGCCAGCGTGAGCTCGACTAGCTGGCGCGGGTGCTGCTCCAGAGAGGCGACGGCTCGAGGGGATTAATGGCGACTGGAGCTAGGTCAGGGGGAAGGGACGGGTCGTGAGGAAACTGGAAGCACTGAGACGTGGTGCTGCTGCTCGGACAAGGCTCAACGGCGCCGGTGCAGCAGGGGAGTACGGCGGTTGTGGCGCCCCCGGTTTTTAAGCCGGGAACTCCCTCGTGGTTACTGTATCGGTCCCTAGATCAGTAGCCGATACACACAAGTTAACCTGTATATCATTGTCATACATGCGTAAACAATTAAATAGACCGTTTAGGGTCGATAATCTGATACCTGTAGCCCAACGGCTATAAACTTGCAGCGGAAAATCCAACGAAGATGTGGCCCAGCAATATGCCATACCCGACAGGCAACTGACTGGGGTTACGCCCTAGCGTTCGCGATCGTAATTGTTTCTTCGGAATTGATATCTCCTTCGTCTGGCCAAATCAACAAGCCAGGTGAGTACATTGAATGTACTCGCAAGCTATTCCCACAGGGAAATAATACGGCATAGTTCATGCAAAGGAATATCTCAAAGGAGAGCTCTGACCTAGGTTTCATGTTGTGCGGAAATGTAAGTCTTTATTGTAAATAACAATAATAGATTCAAAAGCGAACTTTGTAAAACAACGATCCCAACGTATCACATCGTCCTCCGTGGTAGCCCTTGCTACCTCTCCTTTATTTCCTCCGCGGGATAGCCGCGCTCATCACCGCTTACCCTTTCGGCTTCCGCTCACACCACCCCGGCGGTGTAGCTAGCCTTTCCTTCAGCAATTCCTAGCTACCAATCCGGGTAGCGTAAATTG
>JAGXJF010001269.1:0-22069 GCA_019208055.1 Stipa capillata
GGATCACTTTTCAACACTGTTGGTTCGGTCGGGGTCATCAGTGATGATGCCAGCCATGTTACTGAGCTAGACCTTTCTGGTGCCGAGCTCAACGGCACACTCAATGCTTTCTACTCCACCGCGTTCCAGAACCTCACAGTGGTCTTCCTCAACAGTAACAACCTTGGTGGTGCAATCCCAACAAACATATCACGGTTGCTCAACCTCATCAATCTGGACTTGAGCAACAACAATCTTGTTGGTGCCATCCCGGCAAACATCTCCATGTTGCTTGCCCTCACCATTCTGGACTTGAGCCACAACATGTTCTCTGGGGTCATACCGCAGTCGCTCAGTAATCTTACTGATATGGACACTATGGAACTGTCATCGAACATGCTCTCTGGAAGTTTGCCGCTGTCCTTTTCCAGGATGAACAAAATGGAAATCTTTGATGTGGGGAGCAACAATCTCAGTGGTAACATCCCACTGGAATTTTTCTCAAATTGGACCAAGATCTTCTCTTTCGGTATTTCAAACAACAGCTTCTCCGGAAGCATCCCACCGGAGATCAGTATGTGGAAATACCTCGAATACCTGGTCCTTTCTAGCAACCGCTTCAACGGCATGATCCCCAAAGAGCTACCACGATCTTCCCAGCTGTCCGTGCTAGACTTGTCCAATAATTATCTTACCATCACGATACAGTTGGGGTTTGGTAATTTATCAGGTTTAGAGTACATTGACCTTAGCACAAACCACTGGAATGATGCCATTTCAGATCGCTAATCTATCAATTTTGGAATCCCTTGACGTCAGCATCAACCATCACCATCTTGAGGGAGAGCTTGCATCAGCCATCTCAATTTTTTTTTAGCAAATGGGGCAGGAGCTCTGCCGATTCATTATAAGTAGAAAGTTTTACATTTATTATTTGTACAAGTACAAGAGGTCCAAAAAATGAGAGAGTTGCATCATACTTTTAACACCTCGTGCTAATTACTCCCCCTCTATGTTGCTTCTAGTTGTGCCCGAAAAAGCTCTTCGCCATTGGAGTATGTCTTCGTACGCGAGGTAGGCGACTTCCCTGAAGACTTGCCTCGTACCTTCAAAGATTCACCTGTTTCGCTCTTTCCACACATTCCAGATGATGTATAGGAAATGCCCACTCCTCTTTCGCCTTGTCTTCTTGTTTTGGCCAATGAGGAGGCCCTCCCACCAAGAATCAATTGAGATGAAATCTGTAGGCTTGACTAGGTTGGATTCCCCCGCCCACTGCCCAACAAGGTTCCAAACCGCTATGGTGAATGGGCAGTCTTTGCAGAGATGGGTGGGGGTCTCCATCGCAAGGAGGCATAGTTGGTAGGAGGGGTTATGCACCATCTCCGAATTGCAAGCCGGTCCGCAATTAGGATTCGATTTTGAAGCATAAGCCAAGCGAACATCTTGCATTTGGGTTCGGCGTTGGCCTTCCAAATCTTAGTGGGGGTGAACATACTGTAGCCCCCTAGGAATCGAGCACCATAGGTGGAGGCGGAGGAGTACTCCCCAGAGGCACAGAGTGTCCATTGGATGGTGTCCGGCTGGTCAAGGTCCAAAGAAACACTACTGAGGAGATTCCATAGTTGCACGAACTAAATTAGCTGCACTGGGTTGTTGATCCTAGCGACTGAGGTTGACCAGGTATGATCGTCCAGTTCATCCTTTACAGTGCAGTTCTTGCATGTAGCAAGTTTGTATAGCTCTGGCGTATACTGTCATAATGTCGTATTGCCAATCCAATTGTCGTGCCAAAAAAGCGCCCTTTCCCCATTGTGGACAGTTATTTTCGTTGCTACTTGAAAGAGATCCCAGTCTGAAGCATCGTAGGGTAGCTGAGTGTTGGTCCAGGGGCGTCCTGGGTCTGTCCATTGGTACCACGGCCATCTCAAACGCAAAGAGCGGCCAAACCGCTCCAAATCGACCATCGCAAGCCCTCCTAGCTCCTTGGGGCGGCACACCGTCTTCCAGTTCACCAAGGAGTGACCCCCACTGGCGGAGTTTGCTTTATCGCCCCTCCAGATGAATCCACGGGAGAGACAATCAAGTCTATTTTTGACCCATTTTGGAATGTTAAGCACAGAGAGGTGGTAGGTGGCTGTCAAGGCCCCGGAATTACATATGACTTAGGGAACGGATTATCGTCAAAGACCGAACAATCATCCATTCAGTGGCACGGTACCTGCGCCGTGCGCACCGAAATGGCGTGATCCGACACCTGACCAACGTACCATACGATCACCTGAGTCATATGCCTTCACCGTTGGTCAAGCCGGCCAGAAGCGATCAAACTTCTAAAAGCCACATACAATTCCCGAAGTCCTGTGAAGGGTTAAGATCATTCTGGAATCCACCAAGTAACACAAGGTCGGAGGAGCCCGGCGATCATACCCACACCCTAACCTGGCACTGAGGCCAGTGGGTCACCCGAAGGCCCGGTATGATCCACCCACACCCTGCCTAGCCGGCATCGTATCTCAGCTAACGGGTCACTCAACCGAATTCCTGCCCTACCGAGTGAAGACTAGAACCACAATAAACCTTCACGGCAAACCCATGCACTTCATTTCATACACGCATTGTACATGGGCAGCCAACGAAACTTGCATATCATCCCAAAACTCTACAAGAGTTGGATTTAAAGATAGTAGACATAATCCATACCAAGGACATGTCTTAGCTTCTACATTTCATGACTTAGAAGTCATTTTCAGCACACAACAGAGTTAAGGGCAGCAGCGGAAACACTAGTTAACACGGAGAATGACTAGCTAAGTCATCTACCAAAAGCTATACAATCCAACCATGACCAAAGTGGGCAAATCTTGCAGAATACTCATCATGAACAACATTTTCAATAGTAAAGAAATTATCGATGCTAAGATCACCTACAGGAATGGAATTCCCGAATGAGTACTTTCGTACTTGCAAGATGCTAAATGCTTATTCCAGGTTAATCCTAAGCATGTCATGGTAATTAAATGACGACAATAGCAAAGCAATTCATTTGAGCACAATCAACAAAAGAATAACCTATCCTGACATAGGGTTCAGGTGCCCAAAACGCGATTATCCTGACATAGGGTTCAGGTGCCCAACCACGTGGTAATCCTGACATAGGGTTCAGGTGCCCAACGCCACAGGTTTCCTGGCATAAGGTTCAGGTGCCGCAGGTTTCCTGACATAAGGTTCAGGTGCCACATTCCGACATAGGGTTCGGGGCCCATATCCTGATATAGGGTTCGGTGGCCCCCGACATAGGGTTCAGTGGCCCAACGACACAACCCAATCGAACACACAAGCAAACCTACTCATGCTAGTAGTTTGATGCACCACATACATCATTTCGAAATATTCGAACTACATGACATTAATTAACCAATGCATAGCAAAAGATAACCGAAATATTTCCAACAAGCGAGCATGCTTGCCTTGCTGTTCGGAATAGTATTCCTGCTGATGATCGTCCTCGACAAAACTCTCGTTGCTCGGCTCTAGCGAATAATCATCGAAACGCCGGAAAAGAGCAAAAGAGGCAAATAAGAAATACTGAAATTTCCAGAGATGAATGCATGTATGAGATGCATACTATAATGTGAAGAATGTAAATATGAGACTAATGTAAATGGGTTTTACCCTATTCGGAGGAATTTCTTATGAATGTTTGGAAGTTTAACTTATGTTTAAAATCTTTTTTGTATTTTCTCAGTAAAGGAAAGGATTTAAATACTTTCTTAAATTAGTTGGGTGGTGGGGCTAGAGTATGACATGTGGGTCCATATTGACCCAGATTTGACTAGTCAATATGATAATGGGTCCTACTGTCATAGACTAGTACTGTCTTCTCTTTTTCTTTCTTTCTTATTTCCTTAAATACTTACATGTGGGCCATATTGATATACTCTCAAAATAGTTCACAGGTATTTATTTTTACTCCTTAAGTACACTGGTTAGGCATTAAAGGTGCTAGGACTTTTATTAGCCGTATAGTAGTGGTGTCCGAAACCTAATTAATTAGCTTAGATTTGGGCATTAGAGTCAGGAAAAATTATTGGAAACCCACATAGGTACATTGCTGAAGCCGTATGTTAAGGAGGTTTGCTTTAGTATTAATCGTGTAAATGTTAAACTGGTGAATCTCACGGGTATATCCATAATAAAATTTCAATCAAGGCTTGAACTGATTCTACATGTCATAAGGAATAAGTCCAAAGCTCATCAACTTAGTGCAATTAATTTGTGCTAACTCAGTTATTGATATTAGGTTAGGGCACGTTCACTGTTCCGTGTTGGAATTAATCCGGCAATCGCAGACTGGAGAATGTGTTTAAACGGTTATATTAGTTTGGCTTTAGCTACTTGGAATCAACCAATAATTAAGTAAGCCGTTTAGGAGTAATTATGGTCAGTTCATTAATTGAATTGCCTAAGAGGTGGCTTAGCCGTTTGAGCCGTTGGACATCACGGTTAGCATTGCAGGGAGAAGAGAATGGGGCCGAGCGGATGCTCACCCTCGGCGACGAAGGACAGGGGTTAGCAGCCGACACTTGCGGAAGGGCCAACGGCCGGTTGCTTGAGGGAGGTCGCCGGAGAGCTTGGCTGCGAATCGACCGACGACGGGCTGGCGGAGGCGCCGGTTGCGACTACGCCAGAGTTGGAGAAGAGCCGGTTATCAGTGCATTAACTGCAGCGGTTAGCAGTGTCTTAACTGAATACATCACATGAAATAAAGGAAAAAGGGGAGGCCGGGCAAGAGCTCACCCCTGGTAACAGAAATGCCGGAGCTAGCCGACGCTGACCAAGAAACCGCACGGGCGGCTTGCCGGAGAATTCAGCCGGGAGCTCAGGCTTGCGCCGGGGAGACTTGCCGGAGCCGTGCCGCGCCGGTAAGAAGCTTCTACCGTGCCTGTTGCGACAAGGAGTAAGGCAATGAGAGGAAAAGAAGAGGAGAGAAGGGGAGAGCTCTCAACAAGGAGAAGGATGAAGACTTGCCGACGGTTGCTCGTTGGGAACGGAGGTGAAGTCGGCGGTGGTGGAAGGAGTAGGGGCGATGGCCTATGGGGAAAAGAGGGCAGCGGAGGGAGAGAAAAGAAAATGGAAGAGCTGGAGTGCCCGAGGGGCCCCTTTATAGGGCGCGGGCGGGGAGGTCGAGGGAAGGAGCGGGGGCACCGGCGAGCTCGCCGGTCGCTGCGCACGACGCGCATCCGACCACGTGTCGGTGGCGGCCTGGCAGCTGGGGCCGTGGGTCGGTGAGAGAGGAGGCGGCGAGGCGTGCTGGAGAAGACGCCTGCGGGAGCTGCGCGGGCGGGAAGAATGGGGCAGGCGGCGTGCGGGCGCGCTGGGGGAGAGGCGGGCGCGGTGCACGGGTGAGGAGGAAGTGGGCCGAGGCCCACTCGGGGAGAGAAGGAGAACTGGGCCGGTTGGCCCAGTCGGTGGGGAAATATTTTTCTTTTTACTGTTTCTGTTTAAATTGGTTTGTAATTCAAATTTTGAATGACCAGTGATTCAATGAAGTTTTGAAGTTTTAGGAGAATTTACAGAAAATCTCCAGAGTGTAGACTAATTCACTAAATTTTTGTTAGTTAGAAATAAACTTCACTCGGCCTATGATTTTGATTAAAAGAATAGGGTAAGTTAAAATAGGTTTCAAAATATAACTAGCTCAATTAGATTTCAAACAGTTCTCAGAAGCTGATAATTGACTTTCCACTATATCAATATTCTAGAATGGGATGTTTCATGGAGTTTGGAGAAAAGAGGTTGATGTAATTAGGTAAAATTTTAACTCGTTCAAAATAACGATTTTAGGAATCCTTTGGGATTGAGATGTACCAATGCAAACCCATTTGATGTAAGGGTCCTTTAGACTGGTCCTGTGGGGTATTTAAACCTCGTTGAGTCCCTATGTCATCTGGTTTCATAGGTTTTGCTTACATTAACTGGGTATCTATGTTTTGGGGCTTTGATATGAAATGCAAACTTACATGTATGCATGAGGTGAAAACAGTGTTTTGGTCAAGTAATCAAATTGATCTCGACTTAACTCGTATTCTTACAAAGTGGTCTTTACAGTGGCAGTTGCAGCAAGGACGGATTTGGCCATGATTACCCTCCCTGCACGCGATAGATTCTTCCCTTTCCAGCCTGCGAGTCTGGAGCCGATTTTGTCAATTAGCGGCTGGAAATCAATCTTTATTAGTCGCTTGTAGTGCAGCGGCAATCCAAGATATTTTCCTGGAAAGGAAGCGATCTGTGCCGAAAAGTGTGTCAAGGTTGGCTCCTTCACACCTTATTGGGAACATCTCCGTTTTACCCAAGTTTGTGCGCAGCCCTGTGATGTTCCCAAAGATAGAGAGAATCTCTCGCATGGCGATCAATTCCACAGGGTTGGGGTTCACGAAAACACCAGCATCATCTGCGTACAGGAAAATGCGGGCGCGGGTTGAGCAGTTTCCTAGCGGCTTGAGAGTCCCGAACTCAGTGGCCTTGTGCAAGATGCGTTGTAGTGGGTCAATGGCTAGGATAAATAGCATCGGAGAGAGGGGATCCCCCTGCCGTAGTCCCCGAGCGTGTCGGAAGGGGGGCCCCGGGGTTCCATTGAGGAGCACCCGGGAGGTGGAGGAGGTCCACATCATACAAATCCAGTCTCGCCAACGTTGTCCGAATCCGAGGTTTTCCATAACCTCAATCAGATAGGCCTAGTTGACCGAGTCGAACGCCTTTGAGATGTCAAGCTTGAAGAAGAGGCTCGGGGTGCTAGTACGGTGCAGCTATGTAAGCATGTTTCGCACATGTAGAAAGTTGTCATGGATGCACCACTTTTGTATAAAGGCACTCTGGATTTTGGAGACCAAGGAATCAAGACGGGGGGCTAGCCGATTAGCCATCATTTTTGCAAAAATCTTCGAGATGCTGTGGGTCAGGCTGATCGGCCTATAATCCTGAACCCGCTGTGGGTCCGCGTGCTTGGGGATCATTACCACATTTGCTGAGTTGATTAGATACACACAGTTTCCTCTAAGGTTTGCTAGGTGTGTGATTGCTGCCATAAGGTCCTCCCGGATAACTTCCCAGCAACGCTTGAAAAACAATCCAATGAATCCATATGGCCCTGGCGCTTTCATAGAGGGGAGGGAAAAGACTGCATCTAGGAGTTCCTGTTCTGTGAAGGGAGCGTCGAGATCCGAGAGATCGTGTCTCTGCGTGTCTAGTCTGGTTCAGTCTAGGGAGAGTGTCCTGGGCTCAGGCGTACCCATGTGTCCCATAAAGTGCAAGTGGAGTTCTTGTTCTTTATCTTCTTTGGAGATCGCCAAACCCCTTTCCATTTGTAACATATGGATGAAGTTCTTCCGACGACGACCATTTGCTTTGACATGAAACAACTTAGTGTTTGCATCTCCCTCACGGATCCACGTGAGCCGAGAGCGCTGCCTCAGCCATCTCAAATATGACGGCAAATCTTGCTTTTATCTCCTTGTCCGGCAACAAGTTCAACGGTATCATTCCACTGTTGCCCTTTGTCAACATTGAATTCTTGGATCTATCACACAATCAGCTATTTGGAGAGGTCCCTGCTTTCATGTGGAACCTGAGAAATCTGCAACTCATTGATTTGTCAAGCAATGCTTTTGATTGCGAAGTTTCAACCTTGGCTAAATGTAATTCCTCACTGATTTCATTGCACTTGTCCAACAACAACTTCACGGGTTATTTTTTCTCAGTACGTTTTTGTGTAGATTTGGTCAGATATAACGGTGTATGTTTCGTCTTTGTAAGCGTCTGTTGTAAAAGCTTATAATTTGTGCGTCTTGTGCTACTTTGGAACACTTCCGTGGGCTTTATTCTTCCTGTTGTTCAGAATTGAACGGCAGTTTCAGTTAAGGAAGAGATATGAAGCAAGCTTTGGAAGATAAACTGTCCTGCAAAGGTACATCATTTCCTCTGGCGTTTCTGGCTCAGATACTCTGTCCATGCGTATGAACATTGCCCGACGTGGGGTGGAGCTGGATCCAGGACGTGGTGTCTGTCAGCGCCTCTTCGAAGACGGGCGCTAGAGTTGGAGTCTATTCGTGAACAGTAAGCTGGTGCCCTATCTGCGATGGATGTTACAAGCCTGATTCTCAACTTGCCAACTAATCAAGTTCTCCTGGTTGTGTGTGTGCTGTGGTGTTGGTGGTCTGAAAGGAATAAGGAAAATCCTTCTATAAACACAGATGCCAGAGCCAGCGAAGCACTGCAAGCGGAGGCCGAGACGCTGATGCGAAGTATCAGATTCGCGGATCAGATCGGGATGGGGCGAGTCAATCTTTGCCACCGACTGCTTAGCCCTGACGCACAGATATAAACACAGATGCATATGACTTCTCAGCGCCGGGATCATGTTTAGAGGAGGAAAATACTTGCTAGGCTCTTTACTCATGCCAGTTGTATATCATGCCACGTATAATTTTTGTTGACGTGAAGAACGAGAGTAAAAAGAGAAAACTTGTGTTCCCTTAGTTAAGAAAAGATTAAAAAGAGGCTTACACCCATAATATTAAGGATATTAGAGACACCAATATCAAATATAGGGGAATTCAACATTCTCTACCATTGTACTCTATATTTCTATTATCATATCTAGATGATGTGGAGGGATATAAGAGAAGAATATCTTTGGCATCTGCTGTCGGCTAGTCGTCCTGCTCGAGTTTGGGGCGATGGCCCTGCCGACGGTCATTCAAAGTGATATCAGATCTGCCTCAAGCGGCGATCTTCCTGTGCGGCTTCTCCAACGAGCCTTTTGGCTCTCTTTCTCTCTGCAGGAGTTCAACTGGCGCACGGATGCGCCGACTCTCTCCGCTCCGCCTGGCCGTAGCGACGCCTCGCAAGATCAGATCTCGCAGAAACAGGAACAGTGCGGGAGCTCCCAGGGACTTCAATGTAATTTCTTTTAGTTCAGGGGCTTCTTTGTAATTTTTCTCGGGACAGCTGTATAACTCTAGATGCTTCTATTGTACGCGTGCGTGTATGTGTTGTAAGGCTCGGGGCTTTTGTCCCCGCACAGTGGCTTAAATGCTAATGAAGTTATCTCAAGAGAAGAATATCTTCTCTACTGTTTAAGATGCCCTAATAAAATGCGCTCGTTTGAGATTAAAACTAAGTTAGTATAATATTCTCCTTTTTTGAGTGGATTTTCTCTTCTGGTAGTAAACTTGAGTTGGAGTTGTAAACACTAGAACTATAAACACTAGATCGATCTAGATCTAAAAGTAGGCTAAAAGGTCAGAAAAACTTTATAAGGGGTGGGACTCTCACCCAATTCGCCCACCGGCGATGGGAGGGCCGGCAAAGCCCCGGAGGAGGAGTTCAAGGGAAGAAGAGGGAGACAGAGCACACGAGAAGAAGAGGAAGAGAGAGATGGTTGAGGAAATGGGTTGTGTTGGAGGAGGGTTTCCGCGCGACCCCGAATCGACACTGTTCAGAATCACTGCAACACTATCAGGGTTCTCATCGATGCTCTCCCGCGACAAAGTCGTCCCCGACGCGTCCACGTGCTCTCCGTCGTCAGGGCTGTCGCCGACAGCGCCCAGTCGCCGCGTCAGGACTGTCTCCGACGAGCCCGCTCTCCGTGTCGGGACTCCGCGTCAGGGTTATCTCCAACGAGCCCGCGCTCCGCGTCAGGGCTGTCTCCGACGAGTCCGCTCTCCGTCGTCAGCGCTGTCTCCGACGAGCCCATACGTGGGGCCATCACGTTCCCCAAGAAGATTCTCCCAAAGATTCTCCCGAAGATGTTCGGGAATATTCTCCTAGGATTCTCTAGGGATGGAAAATGACCATAATGTCCTTATGAGTTCCCTCTCATGTGAGGGCAAAACTGTAATCCTCACACTTTTCTCCCTTTTCCCTATAAATAGCCCCCTGGGGGTAGAGGGCAAGGGATCCATTTTTCATTTTCCTCACGTGTAAGCTCTCATTTTCGTGCCCTAATACAAACACCGACTTACGTCGTCGGCTGCCTCACGCGTTCGCGCTCTCGCTCGTTGTCCCTTCGCACGCCCGGAGGTCGTCGTAACCGACCGGGGGTGCCACAAATTCACTGTCTAGACTTGTATCTACGACAGGTTGAAACCGGTTTGAGGAATTTGGGGAAGCAGATTTTAAAGTCCCATGTCCAAATGGATCCGGTGTTCTCTCTCCTCATAAAGACTCTCCCAAAAGTTGTGAATTTTTTTGAAAAAAATTATGGATGTTCATAGTGACATAACATGTACACTTGTAAAGTTTGGTACAAAAATATGACCATACGTGTCATAAATAAAAAAGACAATTTTTACATCTCGAAATAACAAATGATTCACTATTCAAATTTGTTTTGTTGGGTATGTGGTCATAGTTTTTTTAATAAAATTTTAAATTATACATGTTATACCACTATAAACATCTATGATTTTTTCCAAAGAATTTATAACTTTTTAGAGAGTGTTTCTGAGGAGAGAGAACGCCGGGTCCAAATGGACCCGGGTCTTTAAAGAGTTCCCGGAGGAAACGTGTTCAAACCATTTCGGAGAAATAGATTGTGTTGGGTCGGAGCATCAGGTGGGTTGGTTTGGACCGGGTCCGAAGAGAAAGGAAGTGGATTGGATTGGATTGGATCGGGGAAATGAGGTTTGCTACGGTGGGCTAGGTTGATAATGGTTGGGTTTTCACCAATTACCAAGCTGACCTAGACAGAGGGAGTATAAAATAAAACCATATGAATTTTTTAAACTGAGCAATTTAGATACTCATAGGACAGGTGCAGGACTTTTGAAATTAGATGTTTATTGATCCAAGAGCAGATCATAGAGAGAGAGTGTGTATTCAAACTCTCAAAGGATTTTTGTTAAGACCTCATGTTAGGATTCTACGAGAATATGTTTAAAATTTTCCAATCCTACGGAATAACTTTAAAGGGAGTCTTACAAAGCAAACAACTTTTCAAACTCATGTTATGAAAAATTCCAAAAATGTATCTACACTAATACAAAATTTTAAATTCAAATTCAATCCACACAATGAGAAACCAAAAGACAAAACTTAATATGAATAGTAACAAATTGGCTTTTGTGTGATATTCACAACATGATTTGTCTTCTGAACCGAGTTTGGATTAAAATTTCGTGACAAGTCAGTGTACCTTGTATCTGTGTTGTCCAGTTTATTTTTAAATATCTCACGATCATTAGAGATCTAATTATGCATGTAATATACTAGTATGTGTCTAAACCGCTTAGTAAATGGATTAGATGCATTAGCATTGCGTTTTGAGCAAATGTGTTTTAAGAGGATTTTTGGGGAAACGAGTTTTAGTTTATTACGATGAGAATATACAATTCTTTCTTTGGATGAGGAAACACCAAAACTAGCCCGGCGGAAAAAAATTGCTGGGATCGGGTACAACAGAAACACGTTTTAACAAAAACGTTTAATACCAATTTTTCTCAAAACATGATTTTCTGGCTTTACGAAAGCAAAGTTTTAGTTATCCACGAGTTAGTTAGACAATCCAAACAAAATTTTAATTTGTCAGGATGATAAATCCATGCAAGAAGGTCTAGTTTTATGAAAACCCCATAACCAAACAAGCCCTATGCTCGGGAGATATTTCCACGGGCCTCGACCAGTGCCTTCCGGATTGGTCGAGAAAAGCCCCGTTCTCCCGAATGCCACAGGCACACAAATGATCGCGACCGCCCGGCCGGCAATTAAGCCGCACCCACACCGGAGACGGAGAGCCCCACGCCTCGTGGAAAATCGCCTCACTGATTAGCCAGCGATCTCCGAGGACCAAGGAAACAAATATCGGACCCGATCAAGCCGATACTCCTGGCCACTCGATCACTTTAATCATACAGATTCTTAGCACGCGATATTTATTGCTCACTGCTGCTGCAGCAGCCTGTGCTTATTATGGTCAGTTTGTGAGAGGTGACTGCGTGTTGTGCAGAGACCAGGAGATCGAGCAAGAGTGGGATATGAGCAGCACGGGCGCGAGCGCCGGTGGGGGCTCCCAGTTCTCGGAGCGACGGCGAGCAGCAGCCAGCAGCAGCTGCCTGGTGCCGGCGGCGCCAGGGCGATGGCGGGGAGGGAACTGCTGGGGCGGCGCGCGGACGGCGGCGGCGACGGCAAGACGGCCAAGGTGATGCACCTGCTGCTCTGGGGACCCAGTGAAGGAGGACTGCTGCCGATTTCCTGCGCGCGCGCCTGTACTGTAAACTAGGCTACCAGTTTGCTCCCCTTCCTGTTCCAGTTTGCTGTTTGCTACGGTCAGTTTTACCGTGCGCTTGCACTCACTGTACGTAGCGAAATACCGGAGTGACGATGGCTGTATCATGTGATATTGTAATACTTTCTTGTGTAGTTCTGGGAGCACCAGATCCCTGTCACACTCTACTTCTGTTCGATCGCTTCGTGCGTGTATGAGTGGAACTTCCTTTATTGTGTGCGACGTAGTTCATTCGATTTCGGGATTGCTGGACCCTCTTTTGCTGACTGATTTGTTCAAACCTCATGTGGTATCTTTTCGATATCATTGTGTACTTCGTTATTATGTGCGGCAGATTTTTCTTTTCTTATTTTTTGCTTAATTTGGAAAGTGTAAAGGAGAAAAAGGGTTTGAGAGGTTCAAGAAAAGAGAAAGGGATGGTAAATATCTTGGGATGGAAGGCTTCTTTCGAGGTTCGCTTGCAGAGTAGGCCACACTTTTTTCTTTCACTAAAACGTGGCCAGTTTTGTAGAGCGTTGGATTTTGGTTGAACAGCCGACATCCCCACCCCTACTCTCTTTCCTGGTGATTTTTTCAGAATTTTTCATATCTAGTACACCCTAAATCTCTTAGTGCACACGATATGTCCCCCAAGATCAACCTTGCCGTTGACGAAGTTGTTAGCATGCTGTCACCGCACAAATCTCTAGTCGGATGGTGGGTACATCAACTACGATTTCCTAAATCCGCAGTCGGACTGTGAATAGCAACTCCCTTCTTTCTATTGCCATGTATATTTGAATCACACTGTTTACAAATTACAAGGGCTCCTAGTCCCTTTCGGGTGTTTACTGAGCCCCAAAAATTTCATAGACTGACAACAATCTACTATAGTAGTTACTGAGTACAGTGCCCATGCAGTGAGATAATGAATTTCTTTTGGCAAAACTTCAGTTGCAACAACTTACAACTTGACGTGAAACAAACGGAGAACAATTACAGGATATGCTATGATCAATTCAACGACATCAGAATCAACTACTCTAGCTATGTCTTCAGCTGTTAACTTTTTTCTTTTTGGTGAAGAGTCTTCAGCTGTTAACTACCGTGGCTTAATATCCCCGCCAAAAAAAAACCGTGGCTTAATCAACGGAGGGAGTACTATGCAATTAGCACTGTACGTACGCATACAGGAGCAAGTGTCAGTATCATCTTTCAATTGCCGTTGTATCTATTTGGAATTAGACTGTTTACAAAATTACAAGAGCCCCGAGTGCCTCTCAGATGCTTATTGAGGACCAACAGTTTCTAACAATCTCCTATACTAATTACGGAACGAGTAGTAGTGACCTTGCACTTGCGGTGAGTGAGATGATGAATTTTCTTTGGTAATAGTACATCAATTACAAGAACTAACTTGATTCCAACTTGACATGAAACAAACGGAAAACAATTACATGAGTAGTGCTATGTTCAATTCTACATCAGAATCAACTACTACGTGTGTTGGTCGGTCGGTCCATGCACCCTAGCTATGTCTTCAGCTGGTATTACCCGCGGCTTAATCAATTGGCTACGTACTTGCAGCCAACCCGTCGATCCGTGCACCCATTGGCGCCTGCACCGATCTCTCTGATCTGCCTATAGCTACCTTCATGGATGGATCGAACCATGGCCGGATCAGCTCATATCTAGCGCTATCCTCTTCCTCATCTCTGCGCCGCGCGCGTCGGCGCTGGTGTCGACGACGAACTTCCTCCAGACGTGCGCCACCTCCTCCAGCCGTCCAGCGGCACATTTTTGGTCTCCGGCGGCATCATGGCGATGAAGAGCGTCATGAGCAGCACCCACCCGCCGAAGAAGTAGAAGAGCCCGAACCGGAGGTGGCAGAGCAGCGTGAGGAAGATCTGGCCGATGAAGGCCGTGAAGAACATGTTGATGGCCACCGTGATGCTCTGCGCCGGCGACCGCACCGCCAACGGGTACACGTCGCTGGGGATGAGCCACCCCATGGGGCCCCAGGACCAGGCGAACCCGGCCACGTACACGCACACGAACAGCACGATGCACATGGCGTACTGCTCCGACATGGCGCCGGTGCCGCTGAGCCCGAACTGGAGGCCGATGAAGGTGCGACGAGGATCTGGGAGATGATCATCTGGGTGCCGCCCTGGAGGAAGAGAGCGCGGCGGCCGACCTTGTCGGCGGTCATGATGGCGACGAAGGTGGAGAACACGTTGACGAGGCCGGTGATGACGGAGGACACCAGGGAGGCGTCCTGCCGGAACCCGACTGTCTTGAACAGCACCGGTGCGTAGAACATGATGACGTTGATGCCCGTGAGCGGCTGGAAGAAGGGGATGGCGAAGGCGAAGGCGAGCTGCGGCTTGAACCTGCCACCGAACAGGAGCTCCCGCCACGGGTGCGCCACCGCCCTGCTCTCGTCGCCCGCGGCGGCGAGGTCCTCGAACTCCGCGCGCACGTCGTCGAGGCCCCTGATCTGTGCCAGCGTCGCGCGGGCGGACTCGGCGTCGCCGCGCGCGATGAGGGAGATGGGGGTGTCCGGGATGGCGAGGGACCCAGCGCGATGACGGCGGCCGGGACGGCGCCGAGCGCCAGGCCGACGCGCCAAACCCCACCCGCCGATCAGCTTGGACGTCCAGTAGTTGGTGAGGCTCGCCGAGAGGATCCCGATGGTGATCATCAGCTGGAACAGGATGTTGAGCATCCCACGGTGCTGCGCCGGCGCCATCTCCGAGATGTAGAGAGGAGAAGCCTGCATTGCATGCACGCACAATCAATTAAGTAAGGCATCATATCAATCTTGTTTGTCACGTGCTGGTGCTGGTCGTCTTCTTCTTCTTGTCGATCTGTGCTAGCTAGCTGTTGCATGGATGGATGCTCACGTACGTGGATGCAGAGGCCGATGCCGGCGCCGAGGAGGATCCGGCCGGTGAGCAGGACGGAGAAGGTGGTGGCGACGCCGCCCAGGAAGGCGCCGACCATGTAGGCGAGGGAGGCGGAGAAGAGGGTCCACTTCCTGCCGAAGGCCCGGGTCATGGGGCTGGCGAAGAGGGAGGCAACCATGGCCGAGAGAAGAGGGAGGATCCGAAGAGCGAGAGCACCTGGGTGTCGAATTTGTAGTACTGGTTGGTGTTGGATATGTGATCTACGGCCATTGGTGGCTTTGCCCTGATCAGGGGCAAACCGACCTAAGCCAACCCTGGTGTCGGTTCCCCCTCTGTGGATGCAATATATAAGGGGAAAAGGGTCTCAACCGTGCGGGTTAACCCATGCTAAGCTTTCTGCCCTAACCTCCCGAGCTCACTGATCAAGCCTAGCATCCTAACAGAGGGAAGAACTCGCCCACATCATTTCTAAACGCTAAAAACATAGATAAGGAAAGAGAAGAGAAGATGGCAAGCTCATCCGATCAAGGTACTCATCCCTAATTAGCTCTCTGTGGTTCATTCTTGAGCTAGATGATCCTAGAATCATTCTAACATTGGTATCAGAGCTTCTAGCCCTAAATTTGAACCCCTTTAGCTCAAATTCATGTTTAATTCAAAGTTTTGGTCCTAAATTCCCTAAGTTCCAACCCTAAAAGTGCAACCTTACCGCGTTTATGAGCTAATCAAGGCACGGGTTTCGGGTTTTTAAGCAATTAGAAGAAGATGAGAGAGCAAATATAAGAACCCTAAGCAAATTTCCCAAATTTCCCCAAAACCCTAACCCTAATTCTTGAGTAAGGTGCGATGGACGTACCTTAGGGTTGCGGGGGTCGTCGCCGGCCACTGTAGCCGCCGCCTTAGTCTAGCGAAAGCGCTCGGGCTCGGACCCGAGCGGCCTCGCCGTCCACCGCGCCGGAGGGCACCGACGAGCACCACTTGATGGAGACGCGTGCAAGCTAAGGCCGCACGCGACTCCGACGAGAGGGCCTCGACGGCGCCGGTCTTTTCGCCGCTGCCTCGTCTCGCTCGCGGGTGAAAGAGAAAAGGGGAGGAGAGAAGTGAGCTAGGGTTTGCGGCGGCCGACTGGAGTTTTGTTCTCCCGCCCGTTTGCTCGTGGCCATTCGATCGCCATCCAAGGGTTCAGGTGAAACCGGCAGCAGTGGGTTGAGGAGGCCGTGCAGGAGCCGGACTTTCTCGGCCCAGGCCCAGGTTGCCGGACCGGGAGCCCAGGCGGGGATGCGCAAGGGGGCAAATATTCCCAGTTCAGGAAGTTGCGTGGCCCATATTAAAAACAAAAGTTTTTATTATTATTTCTATTGTAAAGTCTGTGGGCTGCACAGAATTGGGCCAAATTAAGTTTTGGGCTGAGATAAAGTTAGTTTTGGAGCTGAGTTTTAGCAATAATAATAATATTGATAATAATAATATGATGATAATTTATGACATTTATATTAAGTAATTTAAGTAATCATTTTATGTCCATGTTAGATTTTTGTATTGTGATTAAATTATTCCTAAGTCTTTTGTGATTAATCTGTTTTAAGCCCCCCTTTATTGAGATGCATATTATTATGATTATTATGTTTTATTTTTCCGCTGAACAATAAGAATGATAAATTCTTTAATTAAGTGTGGCAAATATTTGTCATTCTGGCCAAAGCTGATTGACAAATATTTTGACCACGAAATTTTATTATCCTGTTCATTTCTGGCCAAAGCTGATATGGACTAGATTAATAAAAAAAGTTTATATATGTAATTTAGTAAGTGTGGCTTGTATTCATTATTCTGGCCAAAGCTGATTAATGAATACTTGTTCACAAAATTTTATTGTTCCTATCCATTTATGGCCAAAGCTGATGTGGATTGATCAATAAAAGAAGTTCATAATGATGCTTACTAAAGCGTTTAATTTTCTTTATGTAGTATCTAATGCCTCTCAAATTGCCGGAATAATCAACGGCATTCAGCAATTAAATGGAAGCAACTATGCTTCGTGGAAAGAAAAGCTCGAGATAACTCTGGCTCTGCTGGATCTCGATTATGCTCTCTATAATGATCCCCCTGAAGCACCTAAGGAGGGTGATGAAAATTATGATTCTCTGAAAAGAGAATATGATATTGAAAGGACTAAGTGGGAGCAATCAAATCGTTAGTGCCTCATGGTGATTAAGAGCTCCATTAATATCAGCATAAGAGGAGCTATTCAAGACACTCAAACCGCCAAGGAATATCTTGGCAAAGTTGAGGACCAATTCAGAGGCTCCTCTAAAGTTTATGCAACCAGCCTTATAAAGAGGTTTGTTGATGAACCATATGATCCAACTAGGAGTCTAAGGGAACACATTATGAAGAAGTGTCACATGGCCGCCAAACTTAAGACAATGGAAATGAAAATATCAGATGGTTTTCTTGTCCATTTTATCATGTCTTCTTTGCCTCAGGAGTTTTCTCCATTCACTATCAACTATATGCTATGGATGTGAAATGGGGCATTGATGAAATGATGGCCAGATGTGTACAAGAAGAAGAAAGGCTTAGAGCTGATTGAATTGAACATGTCAATCAATTCAAGCACTCTCAGAAGAAGAAAAATCAGAAATTCACTAAGCCTAAGCCTGCTCAGTTCAAAAATAAGGGGCAATCTTCTAAGCAATCCCAGCAGAATAACCCTGAGAAAGCTCTCAATGCAAATGAAAAGGATCCAGAAGGATGCCGTTTTTGCGGGAAAAGTGGACATTTTAGAAAGATTGCATTGCCTTTATGAAATGGCTCAATAAGAAAGGTACTGATGTTATTTCCTTCATAGATGAGTCCCTGTATACTGATTATGCCACCAACACATGGTGGATTGACTCAGGAGCGACAATTCATGTTGCAAACTCTTTACAGGGATTCAATATGAAGAGGACCCTAAGAAGAGGGGAAAGAAGAATTAGAGTCGCTAATGGTGTTGAGGCAGAATCTGAGGCGATTGGAGAGTTTTCACTCACACTCCGTACCGGATTCACGCTTCGACTTCACAATGTTCTTTATGTACTCTCTATGAGAAGAAACTTAGTATCAGTGTCATGTCTAGATGACGATGATTTTCACTGTGACTTTGGAAACAGGAAATGTATAATTATATATGATAATAAAGATATTGGTCTTGCCATTCGACAAGACAAACTTTGCCTGATTTCCCTCAGTGATACCATTAATGATATTGATTCCTCTCGAAGATGAACGTCGGTACCAAACGTAAGCAAAATGATAATGAGACTTCTTCGAAATTATGGCACTGTCGTTTAGGCCATATTTCGAGGGGGAGAATTGAGCGTCTCATTAAAGAGCAAATACTTCATCCTCTGGATTTCTCAGATGCAGACATTGATCATTGTATTGATTGCATCAAAGGAAAATATACTAAGAAAATCAAGAAAGGTGCAAATCGAAGCACGGGAGTTTTAGAAATAATTCACACAGATATCTGTGGACCATTCAATGTAAAGTTAGTGGATGGTTTTGATTCATTTATAACGTTCATTGATGACTACTCTCGTTATGGATATATTTATCCTATCAAAGAAAGATCTGAGGCATTGGATAAATTTAAAGTTTTCAAGGCTGAAGTTGAAAATCAACATGATAAAAAGATCAAAATTGTAAGGTCTGTCCGTGGTGGTGAATACTATGGAAGGCACACACCTTATGGCCAAATTCTTGGACCATTTGCTAAGTTTTTACAGGAAAATGGCATAGTAGCCCAGTATTTTGCACCGGGCGAACCTCGGCAAAATGGAGTGGCTGAATGGCGTAAATCGCACTCTTATGGACATGGTACGAAGTATGTTAAGCCACTCCACTTTGCCCATCAATTTATGGATGGAAGCTCTAAAAACAGCTGCACATGTTCTTAATAAGGTTCCCAGTAAATTAGTTCCTAAGACACCATATGAGTTTACTGGACTGGGAGAAAACCAACCCTAAATTATCTTCATGTGTGGGGTTGTCCTGCTGAAGCTAGAGTTTTCAATCTAAATATGGGAAAATTAGACCCCAAGACTGTCAGTTGCCATTTTATTGGTTATCCTGACAAATCTAAGGCATATCGATTCTATTGTCCAAATCAGTTCACTAAATTTGTTGAAACAAGACACGCTGTGTTCTTGGAAGATGATATGATCAGGGGGAGCTGACACCCAGGAAAATAGATCTGGAAGAAAAACGAGACTATGTTCCGGTACCTATGATTCAAGAACCTATTTTCCCAGTACATGCTGATGTTGCACCTCTAGTTGAGAGGACTTCTAATGCAACACCTGCTGAGATCCCTGTGACTACTTCAGAAGTCACACTTAATAATGTTCCTATTGAAGATACTCAGCAGCCTCCAGCTATGGCTAATGTGCCAGATAATGAACCCGTTAGAAGATCACAGCGGGTCAGAAAATCTGCCATTCCAAGTGACTATGTCACTTATATGAGTGAAGATATGAATGAGTCGGTGTTGGACGATGATCCCACCTCATTTAAGGAAGCCATGCAAAGTGAGCATTCATCTGAATGGCTTAGTGCCATGAAAGAGGAAATGAAATCAATAAATACAAATGAAGTATGGGACTTAGTAGAAATTCCCGAAGGAGCCAAAATAGTAGGCTGTAAATGGGTCTACAAAATTAAACGTGACTCTGAAGGGAATATCGAAAGGTTCAAAGCAAGGCTCGTAGCTAAAGGCTTCACACAGAGAGAGGGCGTTGATTATAATGAAACATTTTCGCCTGTCTCTTCTAAATCAGGATCATTATGACGCTTGTAGCTCATTATGATTTGGATTACATCAGATGGATGTTAAAACGGCATTCCTAAATGGCAACTTATATGAAAATATTTACATGGCACAACCAGAAGGTTTTGTTATGGAAGGAAAAGAACATTTGAGATGTCAACTTAAGAAATCCATCTATGGATTAAAACAAGCGTCAAGGCAATGGTATCTCAAGTTTGATCAGATCATAAGACAATTTGATTTCAAAGAAAATGAGGTGGACTATTGCATATATGTCAAGTTCAGGGAGAGTAAGTATATCTTCTTGATATTATATGTCTATGACATACTCTTAGCCAGTAGCGATAAGAATCTGCTACTGGAAACTAAAAGATTTCTCTCCTCCAAATTGATATGAAAGATCTTGGTGAAGCCACTTATGTCTTAGGCATTCAAATTCACCGAGACAGATCTAGAGGTATCTTGGGGCTATCACAAAAGGCATATATTGAAAAGGTACTGAAAAAGTATAATTTGCATAATTGCTCAGCCTCGCCTGCTCCTATAGTCAAGGGCGATAAGTTTGGGACTTTTCAATGTCTGAAAAATGAATATGAATCTGCACAGATGAAGTCAATTCCATATGCTTCGGCTATTGGAAGCATAATGTATGCACAAGTATGCACTCGCCCTGACTTAGCATTCATAACCGGGATGCTTAGCAGATATCAGTCTAATCCAGGATTGGATCACTGGAAAGCCATTAAAAATACCTTACGCTATTTGCAAGGCACTGAGGATAACATGCTCACGTATAAGAGATCTGATAACCTCGAAGTTATAGGTTATTCAGACGCTGATTTCGCGGGGTGTGTTGATACTAAGAAATCCACGTCAGGATACATCTTCACCCTCGCAGGAGGAGCTATATCATGAAAAAGCTCCAAACAAAGTGTTACTGCATCGTTGACAATGCAGGCTGAATTCTTGGCATGTTATGAGGCTACCGGGCAGGCTGTATGGCTAAAGAACTTTATCCCGGGATTAAGAGTGGTTGACAGCATATCTAAACCACTCACTCTATACTGCGATAATCAACCCGTAGTAATCTATTCAAGTAACAACAAGTTAAGTGGTGCTGCCAAACACATTGACATCAAGTACCATGTTGTGAAAGATAGAATCCAGGATCAGACAATAAGCATTAAATACATAAGCACTAGGCAAATGTTAGCGGATCCACTTACAAAAGGCCTACCGCCCAGTATATTCAAAGAGCATGTTGCTGGCATGGGTTTGGTAGAAAGCCTTTGATCCTGGAATAGTTGGAACTATTATGACACCGTCTCCCCATGAGTATAAGAGGGCTCATTTTGAGATTGAAAGGGAACCATAGTCACTTGGTTCAACAATACTTAATTGATTGTTGTAATCTATTGTCTTCGTGTACCGATCAATCAAAAGGTGAGTCCATAAGTTTGTATAAGTTTAAGAGAATAAGTCTATGGGGCTCCTAAGTTTAAAGAAGTTCCTTTTGATATGAAGTAATATACTATAGTCACTGGGTTCAGTGGTACCTTATATTGACCATTGTAATCTTTTGTCTTGGTATATTATTTTATGGAGAAATAAACTTATAAATTTAGCCTTATGATCAAGGGGGAGAATGTTGGATATGTGATCTACGACCCTTGGTGGCTTTGCCCTGATCAGGGGCAAACCGACCTAAGCCAACCCCTGGTGTCGGTTCCCCCTCTGTGGATGCAATATATAAGGGAAAAGGGTCTCAACAGTGCGGGTTAACCCATGCTAAGCTTTCTGCCCTAACCTCCCGAGCTCATTGATCAAGCCTAGCATCCTAACAGAGGAAAGAACTCGCCCACATCATTTCTAAACGCTAAAAACAGAGATAAGGAAAGAGAAGAGAAGATGGCAAGCTCATCCGATCAAGGTACTCATCCCTAATTTGCTCTTTGTGGTTCATTCTTGAGCTAGATGATCCTAGAATCATTCTAACAGTTGGTGATCACCTGCTCCTTCTGCTGCTGGTAGATGTCCGGGAAGAAGAGTGTCGCGGGGATTTCGCGGCAATATACATTTCTAGTAGGATTTTTGGGGGACCCG